>JAPYZD010001007.1:0-24842 GCA_030522725.1 Ichneumoninae sp. B BG-2022a | reverse complement strand
TTTTTTTTTTGAGATATTTTTTTTCCTTACTGCAATGCGACTGAGTAAATATTTTTTATTGATATTGTTTGATAATGCAGAGATTTTTTTGTTACACCGTATTGAATCCTTAAGGTCGTGGAGGCTGCGCTGTCAGATTAAGCATATTTGTAATCAGAAGTCTCTGTCGTCCAAACTACGAAAGATTTTCTTCTTTTTTTTTAACTTGACAAAAGGGTGGCACAATTTCGAAAACTTTCAATGAAATTTTTTTTTTCTTGTGAAACTTATTATTTCCCGACAAATCGTAATTTTCAAGTGTGAAAGTTGTCCGTAGTCCAGTCATTCTAAGTTGCAAAAAGACACTTTCAAGAAAAACGCATGTATCGCCTTGAGGATTCAATGTTGTGTAACAAAAAAATGCCCGCATCATGTAACAATATAACGAAAACATATTTACTCACTTTCATTGCAATGTACACAAAAAAATAAAAAAACAAAATTTCTGATGTTACACGTGAGAAATCTCCAACAACAAGGCGACTCTACCCTTATGATTTTAAGGAGAACATTTTATTTATTTTTCTTTATCTCGATTAATTCTAATGTTTTTTTTTCTCATTTTGCAGGAGAGATCGGATTGACCGTGAGGGAGACTCCGAGCGGCGTTTACATCGAGAGTCTGCGTCCGGCGAGCACGGCCGATCGTTGCGGAGCTCTTCAGCCCGGTGACCGATTGCTGGCGGTGGACGACACGCCAGTTCAGGACGCCGTCGGTGCCGCGAAGCTGCTAAGAAATGTCTCGGAAAATAGTAGAATAGCGAGGCTCCAGATCCTGCCGAGACCGCCGAGTGCGTCCTCGAGGAGCGTCAAGAGAAGAGCGCAGCCCCAGGCTCAGCAGGGCGCCAACCAGACTCTCTACACTAAGGAAAGCCTCACCGTTTTGCTCAGGCCCGATCACAGGGGTTTGGGACTCGCTCTGAAACCCTCCGACGATCGAATCAACTACGAGGTCGATCTTCTCGAAGCCGGAGGCCCCGCAGAGAGAAGCGGAGTTCTGTTACCCGGCGACAAGATAATCGCTCTCAATCGAAGAATTCTTCAGGACTTACAGCCCGCCGAGGTGGCTGCTATACTGGAATCTTCGCAGGTGAGGAACCAAATTCATTTTTCTATCACATTTTATGCAGTCGCAAAATTATGATAAAAAACATGTACGCGTAGAGGAGTGCGGGGCAAAATGGGACAGTGGGGCAAAACGGGACAATGAGGGCAAAACTCAATTTTCCAACGATTTTTAAACGCCCCATTTTGTCCCAACGACACATCCGGATTTTCAACCCCGTTTTGCCCCATTGCCACCATCCAAAGGTTATTGGAAAATTGTGTTTTGTCTCATAATCCCGTTTTGCCCGATGTGCCATTTTGCCCCGCTCTCCCCTACATGTTATCGTAAAATTATATTAAAGATAAAATTCGATCGAACGCCCAGGTCGAGCTGGTAACGGAGTACAAAGTCGGCGGTCCGGTAGTCCCGAGTTCCGGAGTCTTCACCGTACGAGTCGCTCGGCCTCTCGGTGGACAGCCCGATCTCGGTCTCACGGTTAACGAGGATTTGATAATAGCCGAAGTGAGGAGAGGCTCCTTGGCCTACAGAACCGGAAGTTTGGCACCGGGCGATCGTCTCTTGGCGATAGACGGACAAAAATTGGATCCCGGAGACCTTCGACAAGCGGCGCAGTTGCTACACAGACCTGGAAGCTCCGTTGTCGCACTGACTATCAGAAAACCCGACACTACGACGAGTCCGAGGTAAGGAGCATTAAAAACAACGTATTAAAATAAAATAAAAAAAGTGCCTGAAGGACTGCGGTCGATGGTCAGTATGCAGTATAGGTGAAAAGTGAAAAGTTTGTTACGTATAAAACAAAACTGTTACATGTTATGTATTGTTAATAACTATTACTAAAATGAAAAAGAAAGAACAACGGGACCAGTTTGTATGTGACGAAGGGCGTTTCGTTAGCACCCCAATTTTACAAAGATTTTTTAAAATGTTCACAGGGAAGGCAGTATATCGAGCGACACGGCGACACAACAATACCCCACCGGTATATTGAGATCGGCGCGAGAAAGTTTGCCGAGCGTCGACAGCGCGGTCGATTCTTGGGGCGAAATCGGCGAGGTTTGCGGCAACGTGCCGGAGATTCTGAGACTCTGGGACACTGCGTCGATCGACAGCGGACAGTTGGATCTACCCATGGGACCTTATCCAGGGTACATTTTATTTTAAACGTACCTTTACATTTTTTTCGTTTTTTTTTTTATTTCCGGAAAACAAGCATTTTTCGTCGATCGATCGTACGTTAAATCCCCGTATCAATTCAGATCTCAAGAACGAAGCGGATCAGACACGAGACCGCAGCAGATAGTTCACGTGTCTCTTCACAAAGACAGAGTATACGAGGATTTCGGATTTTCTGTCTCGGATGGCCTGTACGAGCGGGGAGTCTACATAAATCGTCTGAGACCCGGCGGCCCTTGCGACGGTGTCCTGCGACCTTACGATCGTATTTTGCGAGTCAACGAGGCGAGCACCGAGGACTGCGATTGTTGTCTGGCAGTGCCGTTGATCGCTGCCGCTGGCGCACGCTTGGATCTTACCGTAGCGAGGCCAGTCTCGCCTCAGAACATCACGAAGACCCTTTGATTAAGGGATATAAATTATCTTATTCGACGCGAGGAGAAACTTCGACGTCGAGAATAATTTCCAGTTGAGTTCGGAATTCAAAATTCCGAATGGCAAAACTTCGAAAGGATTAATTATAGTAAGTATGTAATGAGAGGACTTTTTTTTTGTAGAGTCACGTAATACTTTATTCGGTTGGGATGAACAATCCTGCCTCTCCCACCCACTCCCTCACTCTTTCTCTCTCGAGCCTCGGCGTATCCGTCATCATATTTTTTTATACGCATGCGTTTATTTATAAAAATAAATGTTCTATAGTAGACTGATTTCTTCGACTATTTCATTCACACATACATATGCAATCAAGCACGTCACAAAAACAGACACAAACAACAACAACGCTATTCGCGCATTGTTTTCACCATACCTGTGATTATTCAGCCACACACACGTGTATGTACAACTCGAAAAGCATCGGCTATAGTCGATAAATTTTATATTCCCTAGATAGCTCGTATCGTCGTCAAGAAGTACAAGCACCGCCACGAGAGACTGGTGCATTTTTTAAAATAATATATTCTGTTTAAACTAAGTACTGACGGCGATCTTCAATTGTACGTTTGTACATCGATTTATCAATTAACGTTTTCTGTACGTAGAAGTGGTTTTTTTTTTATTTTCACATCTACGAGTAGAAAATGAATCGAAGAATCGTGGACTAAGCGTACGTTTGAGACGCGATCATTATCGGCAAGCGAAGACAAAAGTTTTACTCCAATGCTAGCAACGGCGGGTAAAGTTACCCAGCGAGCCAGTGACAAGCCGATGTTGCTTAAACGTGCTCACAGTCTCCGATCTTTACGAGTTCATTAAGATGACCGATCGATGCCAATTGTGCCTGCAATCAGCTATACGGCCAAAGACCACGTGGCTTAATGGAATTTTCAATGGTATAAATCGTACCTTGCCAGCAGGGACTGACGCGATTAATTTCAAAACGACATACAGTAGCGAGGTAAATGAAAATTGTAACGAGAAATTACGACAGAGAACGATATCGCTATAATCGCTATGAAAGGAATTTTAGACGCCAATCACCCTTTTTTTACCCATGTGTCCACACGTCAAATTTTCGTATACGGACGGTCGAATTAACGAATTTTTGTCTGAGACATAAGTTTTGTACGAAACTTTGATGCGACAGGCTTTTACATAAAAAACAAATAAGAACCCAATATTTTTGAGTCAATAAATATATGGCACTTAACAATGAGACTGATTTCTCGATTCTCCGGCTTCAACTTTTCAGGACAGAGACTAAGTTCGTGCTAAAAAATGGAATTGCAATTGATGATTCGTTAATGCGCCAACGGCCGTAATCACACTCATCCGTGTGGTAGCGAAAGGGAATTGGTCGGAATCCGACAGATCATTAAATAAATATTTTTTCGTAACAGCGTACGACTTTCACTGTGACACGAGATGCGTAAAATTTTTCGTCTCTATTCGTGGGAAGACGACGTAAACTTAAGTAAACTACATTTCACTGCATCGTAAGTAAAATCCGCCACTTTACGTTACATCGGGGTAAGATATTCGCGGGCGACGATTGTTCACAGAGTTCGACGCGTAAGCTATGTGAAAACTCGTACGAACTTCGTCCGTTCGTGACAAAACGAGAAAACGAAAAAGAAAAAAATGAAGACATAAAAAGTTGCGACTAAATTGCGTAAGGTCGATGCGTCGCGTTGACCCAGCCATTGGCGTGCGAGCCATTGTCGTTTTTACTAACATCCGTATATCGCGGAAGCAGAGCTTCTCTCTTGAGCGCTTGTCTCTGATCGTACTTTGCTTTGTTGTAACACAAAACCCCGGATATCGCGAGGGTCATGCCGAATATGTTCAATCCAGTCACCGGATTGCCTAGTATAAATAGCGTTACGGCTATAACGAAGATTCGTTTACTCGCGCTCGCTACTGCATAAGTCAGCGGTGTTACGATTGAGAGGACCGAGAATGCGACGATATTCTGCAGCCAACTCAGTATACCGTCGAGGAAGAGGAGAGCCAGTACTTTGTACGAGATCGGCTCGGCCGCACCGGAAACGGTGTCATAAACTAAACCCTTCAGGTCGTACACCATCCATATCGGTAAGAACATAAACAGAGCTAAACGACCGAGTATTAGAAGCAGCCTTAAATGGTGGATACCAGTGTCGTGTAGTACCTGAAACAAAAACAAAAATAAAATTGTAGTTTCAAATATTATAAAAACTGCCCTCCCAACTTAAGGAAGATGAAAAATCTTAAATATATTTTTTTTATTTCATTCAAGACATTGCAAATATTGTGTTAGAAAGAAAAAAAAAAGTAGATGA
Organism: Ichneumoninae sp. B BG-2022a; assembly: GCA_030522725.1. Classification (NCBI taxonomy): domain Eukaryota; kingdom Metazoa; phylum Arthropoda; class Insecta; order Hymenoptera; family Ichneumonidae; species Ichneumoninae sp. B BG-2022a. The sequence continues at coordinate 19,796 of JAPYZD010001007.1, read as the reverse complement.
AAATATTATTTACCTTTTTGGAGTATATATTTTGCAGAGAAAAGGCCATTGTCGAAGCTAGAGCGCTGAGAAGTCCAAGCATATTGAAACTCAGCTCAGTCAGGGTGGCGATAGCTACGCCGCCGACTATGGGTACCAAACTTGAATAAACCCTCCACGTTTGTTTCTCGCGTAGTATTAGCCTTGAGAGGATGACCGTGAAGAGCGGCATTGTAGCCTTCACTGGGACAGAGCCAAATTTAAGTTAATATAACAAGCTGATAAAAATAAATATGCTTGTAACAGATGGACAAAACGAGGGGTATACGCAGCCCCCAAACAAACCTCCACAAATAATGTCTGATATCAGGAAGAGATAAGCCAAGCTTTTGGAATTAATTAAAGGAATTTAAAAAAAAATTCGGAAAACATAAGTTTCTATAATTTCTGAATTGAATAAAATATTTCATCTCCATTTTCAGATGAGACTCTGCAAGAAATAATCGTTCGAATAAATGGCGGTAAAACGTGTTTATTTTTTTTATCTCTTTATCGCGATAAAAACCGTCGTTAGGATGACATTTAAGAGGGAGATGCTTGAGGCGAGATGATAAATGTCATAGTTGAAGGTTTTTCGTTGCTCCAGGAATCTATCGTAAAAAAATGTTAGGATCCTTTTGCTGGAAGCCCACGAACGCACGATATGCGTGGCATATGCGACGGACACGTGTCGACACATAAAAAACGGTGGCGATAAAGCCGCGAATTCGTTGTCAGCGCAATGCACCCACAGTCCATACCAGTATGAGCGTAGGACACGGGAACCTTCCAAATGCTGACGTGGCTGAATACATTTCCAACGAATTTGCCGAGTGCCAGAGGCACTATCAGTCGAAAGTAGTAGCCCCAGGATATGTCCGACGAGTACTTTCTAACGCCCCAAAGATTGAAGAACGGTCCGGAGTAGAGCGTGATTGAGGTTAACTGGACCATCGTAACTGTCATCGGATAGGGAAAATCGGACAGCAACAATTTGCCAACGACATTGCTGCTGCTCGAAACGATGTACCACATGAGACACAGACATAATATTGTCACGACCTCTCGTCCCTCGCGTCTTTCATCCATGATCGATTCCGTCAACCGCGCACCGTATCGCAAATTTTCCTACTTTTTATTTCTTTACACTGATGTTTCAAAACTGTATGACCCTTCGCGCTACTACATCCGTTCACGGCGAACGAGTCCGCTCGTCTGCTAAGTAGCGATGTGGCCGGTCGGCGGCGCCACTCTGTGAGGTGGGGTCGAGTTGGGGGATACAGTAATTTTTGACTTGACAAACTATGTTCTTGTGATGTTTTTTTTTAAGTTGCTGTTGTACCATATTGTTGTACCGAAGCGTAAGGTCGCTTCGGACAGAATTAAGCTTTTATCAAATAACTTTAAGCAAGCGTGAAATAAACATACGCCGCAAAAACTTATTTTCTTCTGTAATCGCTTTATTGTGTTTAAGCGCACTAAGGCATGTGAATGATCACTTCCGGTCGAAAATTGAAACATTCAAAACGGATGTTTCCGGTATGACGTCTCAGGAATTCTGTAACTTCCGGTCGAAAAATAAGACTTGCAAGTCGGAAATGATGTATCTTCAGTATCGTTAAACCATTGTCGAATTAAAAGTTTGATAAACGGGTATTTTATTTTCAATTTTTTATTTCGTAAAGATCATGTACTCACACTAGGATGCTAAATAATTCTATGGTATTTAAGTATACGGATATACTAATTGTCTATTAATGTCAACGACAAATGCAATTTTATCTCACGAAATCACGAATACAATATTACAATTTGTAAATATAATATCTTACATGTTTATTTCACGAGTTGTATAAAAAAGATCGTGTCGAAAAATGTTCAGTTTTGTCATGTTTTGCATACATATCATAATTAACCTTGGATCCCGCAACCATACAATGGAAGATAGAATAGATATATCACTGCATTGTTTGACTGAAACAAAGATCTAAATCAACATGACGAAGTACACACACGTCTTATGATAATAAAAAAGGGAACCTTGGGTACAAAGATTACAAGATTACATCACAGTACTGCAAAATAAACCTATAAACAATTGTAAAAAAATGTTTCGAGTTTCGCCGTTTACTTTTCAGAGATAATTAATATCACATCGGCGCCGTCATTGCCGAAGTACCTGAACAAATATTGAAGGGATCTACGAGACTTAAGCGTTTGTCTCGGCGTTAATTACATACGAAATACTATTAATGGCACCTCGATAGATATATATCTATATATATCATAAACTATACAAAACCGAATAAGCAGTTGTAGCTATTTATTGCTTCATTAATAGTTTGCGATCGACGGACTTCCCTCGGTTAATATATCTTTACAATTCGACGATGTCAATTACGACTCCGAAAATTTACTACCCAAGTGAATAGTCGGCTGTACAATAAATACTTTCCATACTTTGCCGCAATTCGATGTATCTTCGAGAGTCAAGTAATTTTGCATTGGCAGTAACAAATTCTCGTAAGGATCGGTGTCCAGCTGATACTCCTGCATAGCACGGTAAACAGCTCTAAAAGGCGGTTGTTTTTGTGAATGAAATGTGCCACGTGAGCCGTGAACTACGAGGGCACCGTCCTTCTCTGCTTCCGTGCAGACCGACATGTACATGCAGTGGTCGGGCCGGTAATTAAATCTGCACGGATAAACGTACAATCTCTCCGGATGAAAGTGAAATATTATGTTTATTATATCTTGATCTCCCCAAGTTATTTTCAGCCTGTACTCCTTGTGTATCGGTATCACGTAATCCGTCCATCGAAATTCTCTCATGCGAGTTAGGTTCATCAGCATAACGCCGGAATTAACACCGAGTTTGCCGTAATACGGGTGCTTAGCAAAACGATTGTACCACCCTGTGTTCGTGTCCTCGTGCTCTGGACTCAACGCCGCTAACTGGCTGGAATTCATTTCCTTGAATTTGTCCCATACCTCTTCGGGGGGCGCAAGAAACAACGTGTCCGTGTCCACGTAGAGAATCGCGTCCGTCGTGTTCAGTACAGTCTGGAATGATAATTATCAGATAAATATTGTAGAACAGTCTGAGAAAGTTGAAAGACTGAATATTTAATCCAACAAAGTACTTTTTTCCTGAGAGAAAAGAAAATTCCTTGAGTAATAAATGTATTGTCCTAAAATACAATGAAATTCACATAATTAACTGTTAAATATTTACCAGGCTGTAGAAGATTCCACTGACTTGCAAATTTTTAATGATTTGTACTAAGAATTTTATGACAGCGTCTGTGTATTTCAGTTTCTCCTCAGGCATTATTTCTTTTAATAAATAGGTTTGTTATATGCAGTGTATTAATGACTGAAAGCTGATAGAAATAATTTATAAAATGGAGCCTGGCATGACTCTTGAAAAACAACAATGATTGAACTCTTTGCTGGTGACTGTCGGTCATAGGTATTAAATAACTGTATATAGAACATTCAACAACTTTTCATCGCGAGCAAATAATACAGTATCCTAAATATTGTATAACAATCAGAACTCTAGAGAAATTTTTATAAGAGCGATGAAAGTCTTACTGGTAAGAACAGCCTTTGCGCCGCACAAGGTTTGAAAAGTTTTTTCCACATGGACACATCACTGTCCTCTGGAAATGTGACCGGTTTGAGAATGAAATTGAATGTTTTATTGGTCTTGTATTGCCATTCCGTGAGTTTTTCGTCGAAGGCGGTTATTAGATTGCCATCAGCAATAACGATGAATCTCAGTGGTCTGTTGGTGAAAACAAGTGCGGATTTGAGCATAGTCAGAGATTCCTCGAGTCTGTCACCGCATGCGACGACGCATATGACGACCTCGTCGACCCGACCGGTGACTTGCGAACTTTTCGCGGATGTTGATAATATCGTGATTCTTTTGTTTCCAGCATCGTACAGTTTCTTTGGCAGATTCGTTGTGTAATTGAGCAAAATAACTAGTGCTGCGAAGCACAGAATGAGAAACATGTATCTGTTCAATGATTTCATCGTTGTTATTGTTTTTTTTATTCATTTTATCGACCGAACTCTCGTGTGTTTATTCGCGCTAACCATCTCGACGGCGCGTTCAGCATCTTGGTATATACAAAAATGTAACGCGGTGTTTACCGCTGCACTCGTGAATGCTATCACAAAATACTTCACGAAAACGCCATGTTCAATGCCTCCACATTGAAATATTCGTACTCCGAAAAGGACAGTGAACTAAGATAACGGTAGGGAACTGCAACATCGTCAGCGAGCTGAAACGACGGAGAAATGGGAATCTGCGTGCCCAGTCGATATCGTGCGAAGAAACCCGCGTAAAAATAAAACCCGAACAATACTCGAATAACACATATGATAATCAATCGATCGTACATTCTTCAATTCTATCTATTCAATTCAAATATCTATTTCAATCTTGAGCACCGACAGTAGGACGGGTTAGGAAAAACAAATATTTTTTTTTTAAATATCATCAATTTACTGCAGATCTTGTCTTCTGTAAAAGTGCCCCAAAATTTTTCTTAGCATAACACTCTTAAATCCTTTTTTAGGATCCGGACCCTTTTGATCAAGAGGTTTACGATGAACCGTAAGTAAGTGACGTCTCGCGCTTCGGGTAAAAAAATACTGGAGACTTTTTGTATATTCTGGTCATCGTCTTTGGTCCATGACAACTGGTCAGCGACGACCTTCAGATTTACTATTATTATGCTCTGACAGTTCGATGGCAATGACTCGCAGGGACAATCTAAAAAAAAAATTCATTACATCTGAGATCCTTTAAAAGTTCTTGAAGTCAAAAAAAAATGTATGCCACTTTTGGGTAAATGGCATGCATATTTTAAATTGTACAGAGATGGTTTGTCTTATATATTGAACAACAATAAAATGATTAATTTGTTCAGAGGATCACTCAAGGGCAAAGTTGTTCCTCAAAACCAGCAATGGATCTGAAAAATGCGGAGATACAAATATGTCATTTTGTATCTGTACCAGCTTTGTTTTCCTTCATTTCTAAATCACAGACTGTGCCAGTGTTTGCAAATGTGAGGCCCACCATCGGTTTTGTCCTCATCTGATCGATGAACTGTTCTCCAGTATGTTCTCCAGTTGGTCCAAGAATCCTTCACATCGTCAAATGTAATCGCCAACGTAAGTGGCAGGTCTGTCCTAATCCTCTTCTCGATTTCAGCCACTGCAGACCAACATCTAAAATATGATGTTCCATAATCTCAATGTGCAAAAAGATAAATTTGTAATTTATTAATTCATAAGTAATTGCATCGTACCTGCAAATCCTAGCTGCGTTGCACAGGTCCCTTGCATTAAGTTTTTTGAATATTATAGTTAAAACATCGTAGTTCGACTCGCATTGTGAATTCAACGATTTTTTGTCTTTGCTGGAATCATTCTCAATATTGTCGTCCGGAGGAGAATTGTTGTGAAGTGCACGCTTTAGCGGTTTTGCTGATGGACTTTGCATTGACATGATAATTTATACTTCTATGAGGGCACCCATATAACGTGTTGAGTATAAATGATGCAAAATGATGTACTTTGTATAAAATGGGCAACGATATTCCTGCAATACTGGACGGAACTATACGGCCATATGATCATACTTCTTCTTCTTCCTTCTCTATGGCTTTAGACCGGAGGCCAAGTGCCAGATGATCATACTTCGTGAAGATAAACAGAGTTTTACGCGGGAGCACGATGTGATGACGGATGATTTCATTGGTTCATCTTTTTTAAACCGTTTGATGATTGGTCCGTCTCTACCCATAAAGGTCAGTGCAATCCGACCACAAGAAATACCGCGCCGCTTAACGTTTTTATATATATAATATAGTTTCCAATTACTATTTTAAAGCTATTAATGATGATACAATACGAATGTAATTAAAAATAAAAATTGAAAGTATTTTATCGGCTGTATGCGAAAATTGTAAATGCATTTGTAAGAGAGAAAACTGCGTTTCTGTCTGATGTGATAGGAGTAACAAATACATACATATAATCCATACATTTCTAATAATTGATTGAAAGAATAAACAATGGTATGATATTAATATTACGTCAATTATTATACGAATATTTGACCGGGCTACGAATATGTTCGCCGTCGGTATAAATATAACGAAGGTCAATAGAGCTACAGTCTGATACGATAACCCTTATAGACAAGCGCTACAAGAAGTTGCTACTTCTTGTAGCGCTTGTCTATAAGGGTTATCATATCATATAAGGGTTGCTACTTCTTGTAGCGCTTGTCTACTTTTTGTGCCGCTTGTCTATCAGGGAAGTGGAGATTCGTATGCGCAGGAAGCATTACTTTGGTAAACGTGGGGAAGTGACTCAAAATTTTATTAGCGTTACTCTTCCGAAAAACTTAAAGTAACGCCAACTTAGCGTGACTTTAATTCTACCGGAAAAATAACGCCTGCGTTATTACTGTGGACCTGCAATAAAATAAAAGTGAAAAAAATAGAACTTTGGCAGGTAGAGATCGAACAGCCGCGCATGCGCATCACTTATTTTTCTTTCTGCTACAAGTTGCCGCAAGTTATCCACGAGAATGCGTGATATAACCAAAAAGAAACTATTTGGCAATAACGCGAGCGACTCGAGTTGTCCGCAGCGATAGTATTACTTAAAAAATAAAATGACGAGTTTTATACCGAGGCTCGTTGGTGTAGGATCAGTCAAATTGATCAGGTTTGTGACAACGAAAAGTGTTACTTACGTTGAACTAAGAAACGAGCATCGGCGAATCAATCGTTGCTTCGCTAATTCGTAGAAAAATCGTGTTTCTGCTGTTTTTCTGATGTTCTATCGTTGATTTATTTGTCTTTGCAGGAGTCTTCGCAGATCTTACAGTTGGGATGGCAGCTCGTACGAGGGAGCAGGAAAAACTACAGTGACTATACTAAACAGAGATCCAGAGTACGGATTGATGATCGACAAGATTAACACGGTAAGTAAATTATTTACAACATTTATTGAGGGTCTGAGTAGTCTGGTGGCTAGCACGCTAGACTGTAATCCATGAGGTCGTGGGTTGGATTCCCTGGCCAGGCCTCTGCATGTTTAGTTTAATCCTACGATATAACTATGATGCAAATATTATAAGTTTATAACTTACACTCTGTAAAATAATCAACTTAAGGCAGTATTTTGAATGGGAACATCTAATTTTAACGTGAATTTTCACAATTTTACCTCAATATCTTAAGAACACATGTTCGTGACCCTAAATTATTAGAAGGTGCAACTAAAGAAAAATTCTAAATGAATTTTTTACTTTTTTTTTTAAGGCTGGATTTAGATTGAACAGCGGATTCTGGGTTCTTGGCCCTGTGATATTATTTCCAAAATCCATACTTGGCTGGAACATAGCGTCGAGTTCAGAAATCACAGAGGATTCTCTGGCCCTCTTTGAAGTTATGGAACCTACGGTGGATATTATAGTTGTAGGGCTAGATCAGCAATACGACAATGACAAAACGCCGTTTATACAAGTTTTGAAAGACTTTGCCAAACGAAAAGGGATGAGCATAGAAATTCTACCGATCGAACACGCCTGCACAACTTATAATTTTTTGAATGCTGAAAATAGATTTGTCGGCGCTCTCCTGTTACCACCTAAAGAACAATTGCCCAAAAATTTGCAGCTTCTAGGTGACATCATGAAGAGAAGAAAACTTCACAAACCGGATAAAGAACAAATATTACCCGGTAATAAACAAATAACATGAAGAAACACGATGTACAGATACTGATAGAGGAGTAATACACAATAATATTTAATTGAAACGAAATGTTACAATAACCTTAATGGTTTACCGATGAATAAAAATCATTAGTCGTTATTACATTCATCGTTTTTACGATTTTTTTCTCCTCACAGTTTTATCCAGAGCAGAAGAGGAAAAAAATTGATAAATCCCTTGCAGGTTGATCATAAAATTTTGTAACTTTGATTGTCTGATTGCTACATGCAATCGAGGTGAAAATCACACATACGTCGACCACGGTCGACGACAGATAAAATTTTAACCCTTTCGTTGGAAACCTAACCTCAAAATGACGTGCCCAGGTGGCGTATTGAGGCTTTCACATTAAACATACGGGGAAGTTAGGTAATGGCACGTACTCGTTTGCGTGTCCCATATTTAACTGTTTTTATTGTTAAGCATACATTTTAGTTGCATTTTTTTATATAACATTTTAATCCCACGCCAACGAACGTCTTTGCCTTTCGATTAACTCTGCAAAACGTTGAACGACGTGTTCGAAATATGTGAGTATACGATTATTGTTTTCTAGCCAGTATCCTTTGTTTATCACAATTGAGAAATTATAATTTTCACGGTAGGCCAAGTTTCATTGTGTCGTCGACGACACACACACGATCTCGTAATTTTTCTCTCCATATTGTGCAATTTTCTTCGAACATTTTTCGCTCGAAATTGTAACTTTGAGCGCGATCCCAAAAATGGGCAGGTTATGCAGTAGGAATCGGCGGATTCCCGTGATTCACACACTTACTTTATTAATAGTCAAGACTATTTCGTTAGTCAATCTGTTTCATAGATCTTCCAGTTTCGTAGATCTTTTTTTGTCTTTTATTTATGAAACGCAGGCGTTGGTCTCTCGTTGCACTAAAAAAAAATGTCTTGCGGACGCAGTATAAAAATTGCTTTGTCAAAATATTTAATTAACTTTCTGTTACAGCATGACATCTTCGGGCTCGAGTCTTTCCCTGGAGGACAAGCACTTCGATATAGTAAATAAGAATGCGGTCGATAGCATCGATCATGTCACCAAGAATCTTCTAGAACAGGAATCTGGCGAGCACAGAAAAGTAGCTCCAAAGAGCAGAACACAGTCTTCCGATAGTATAATTAAGATAGACGACGATGCGGATGACGCTAACAGTAACAAGAAAAAATCAACAGAAACACAGGATGGCGAAATAGTTGTAATTGATAATAACGATTACAATCGTAAGTATACAACAGAACTTTTTGACTCTCTGCAACCCTGGTCTCAAAGTTTCTGTGGCACTTTCATCATCAAGGAATATCTCCCTACTATTAGAGACTTCATAAGGTTTCAGAGCGCCACTCGGCAGTCTCTCAATCTAATTAGTAAAATCAATGATCGAACAGAGGAAGATATTCTCAGTGTGATACGTGCCACAGTATTGCTACAACATAATGCCTGCATATTTTAGAAACAAACGTAAAGTAAAGAAAATTCGAGGTGATTAAAATTTTGATTGCTCTCATACAGTAAATATTATACCAGTGACAAATTTGAACTGTTGTTTTACTCTGTGAATTGCGATACTTTTACGCGTAATTTACTTTAATGTTAATTTAGATGTTAAAAACTGATAATGATACGAATTACAATACAATTAATACGTCTAATTATTAATGGACAACATGTTAAATATTTCAATTTAGACTAAAATAGACCTGTAATTAACCGGACGAATATTATGTTAATGTCGGTACAATTGAATCGCGAATCATTGATGTCATTTTAAGAATTTGGCGATGTGAATTCGATTTTTTTTTAATGCTCTGCGTTTCTTTTCAGAAAGTGTTGGCTCGGACATTGATACCGATGCAGAGGACAACGACTTTGACGCGCCCGTACCGACGGAACCTCAAATCCCAAATGAATACGATCGAAGTATAGACGACCGGTTACCTGACACAGTTACACTGCTCACGACACCCGAAGGTGGAAAATTGTACCTCATCGGAACGGCGCATTTCAGTGTGGAAAGTCAGAACGACGTTTCCAATGTAATTACGATCGATTGCCCGGAAACCCTGATGACTAATATAATATTATCTATCGTTCCAAATAAGATTATCATTTTTCTTTTCGTAGATTATTCAAGCTGTTCAACCTCACATAGTCATGGTGGAGCTGTGCAAGGCTCGAGTTCATATACTCCAGCTCGATGAGAAGACCATTCTGCAGGAAGCGGAAAATCTTACTTTTCGTAAGTCCACGTTCATCGATTGGCAATCGCAATAGAAAAATACATTTGTAGCTGGAAATATCAATACGTGCAATAATAGAACATGTTTAACATTATTTTCTTCACCTTTCGCAGAGATAGTTCGCGACAGTATACAAAAAAGTGGTCCATTCAATGGCATTTTGTACATACTGTTGTTGAACTTGTCCGCCGACTTGACGCGAAAATTGGGAATGGCACCGGGTGGCGAATTTCGTCGAGCATTCGCCGAGGTATTTCGTCATTTCGTTCGCTCGTAAAAATACGTGACTCGTTTCTCATCTCACGTTTCCTTAATTACAGGCGAAAAAAATTCCAAACTGCTTGGTACACCTCGGAGATCGACCCATCAACATAACAATTCAGCGTGCTCTGAACTCTCTGAGCTGGTGGCAAATGTTCAAACTGGCCTGGCACTTGCTAACCGTCGACCATCCGATAAGCAAGGAGGACGTCGAGCGTTGCAAACGCAGAGACATGCTCGAGGAGATGCTGGCCGAGATGACCGGAGAGTTTCCTGCCCTCGGCGAGGTATTCGTCAATGAGCGCGATCTTTATCTCACGCATTCGCTTCAGCTCGCTTGTTTCCCAAAACAACGGACGGCGAATGGCTGGAAACCGACACGGGTTGTCGGCGTCGTCGGCATCGGGCACATGCCAGGCATTGTCAAACACTGGGGCAAAGTTGAACCGTCCGAAATTCTGCCGATTATGAGGTGCGTATTCAAATTTTCGTAAATCTATCCTCTCCAATGTTTTCCATCATCACAATTAAGGTCACAATTTTAATGAATTTCTTTTTGTCTTCAGAATACCGCCTCCGTCCCTGTCGAGTAAAATAGTTCGTATAACGATAAAGGCGTCTCTGGTTGGCGCGGTTATATTCGTAGGATACAAAATCATTCCACTGCCGTCCGGTTTAACGCTACAATCAATAAAGTCATCGGTCGAGGGACTTCTGAAGGTCAGTGTTAGCCGATAGAGTAGCCGTGAGAAGCGCCACGGAAAACGCTCGGATCGCTTTACCACACAAACGACAACGAACTTCATTCCTTTCGTTTTATTGTCAAAGACACGTTTTTTCTCTTCATCTTTTCTTTCGTACTTTTTTTCCTCAACTTTACCGCTGCTTATCGCCCAAGTGTCTGTCGACGATCATCCTCGGTGTGACACTCTGACACGCCATGGTAAGCATGGAGCCGATAGCTCGTCCGGACGAGTATGAACACTCGACGGTCGACGTCATGTACGTAGCCAATAATATACCTGGGCCCGGCATCGACGTCGACGATTTTGAGTCGGAATTCTCGGTGGGTTGCGATTGCGACGACGCGTGCCAAGCTGCGTGCCCGTGCATTCGCGAAACACTGAATTACATCGACGATCGTGTGAACGAAGAAAAATTGTCCGGTTTGATAATCGAGTGTAATCCACATTGCGCGTGCGACGACAATTGTAGAAACAAATTGGTTCAGCGGGGTCCGTTGGATTGCTTGGAGATCGCAGAAACCGGCGGCAAAGGCTTGGGTTTGAGAACTAGAAAGAAAATCGCGAGGAATCGTTTCATATGCGAATACGCCGGCGAGGTGATTGGCATTGACGAAGCTAGACTACGCGTCGAGAAAAGCAAACGCGACGGACTAATGAATTACATATTAGTCGTGACCGAGCACGTCGGCGAGGAAAAAATTACAACGTGCATTGATCCCAAGTACTTCGGGAACATTGGACGTTACTGCAATCACAGCTGTCGACCGAACGCGATCCTCGTGCCCGTGAGGGTCGAGGCCCTCGCACCGAGACTATGTCTGTTCGCTCGCAGGGACATCAACGCCGACGAAGAAATCACATTCGATTACGCTGGAGGATTGGACAAATCGGCCGACAACATAAGCGAGAAACTGTGCCTCTGCGGCGAGGATTGTTGCTTCGGTTACTTGCCCCATTATCCGATCTGACAAGATCAACGAATTGTTCTTATTTAACTTCACAGAGTACTTCCTTCTTTTTTTTCCTCATTGCTCACCATCAACATCATTTTGTTTTATTCGGTATCTTTTATATCGCTGAACCCGAACCATCGACCGCGCATAGATATGGATTAAGAGATTTGTTAAATGCGGTATCGATAAAATTGAGCACGGTTTGAAATCGTATAAGAGTTCCAAATGAATTGAGAATATATCGTTTCGGAACCAAGTTCGCCGAAACTCGGCGACGGACAATGGAAATGTGTATCTAGAATTGTTTATATGTTAATCATTTATAGACGAATGAAATTCTCGAACTATATAAAGTAGTTTTGGTTATACGACTGCCTAGGGGGCAGAGAATTGATTACATGGGAGACGCTGAGGGAATTGTAACTTGTCGATAAAAAAAAATATTGTACATTGTTGAATATAAATTTCGCTTGTCATGCATGTCATAAACGATTATGAGTAGCGTTGAGAGTTATTTCGAACCGTTTTATCGAATAAATTATGCAAGATATGGGAAGTTTCGTAAATGGCCTTCCAGGCTCGACAAATCGATCGGCGAAGACCTGACGCTGTTTTTTCTTTTACCCTCCAAATCTGTAGCATCGCCCGAGTAACTAATTTCTTATGAGCATTTTTTTATTAACGGATAAATTACAGGATGAGTATGCGATTGAAAGAGCGAATACTACAACTTGGAGCAAGTTGTTTTTTTTGTCATTCAAAGCCCGGCTAAGTTAGGATGCGGAAGCGGGCTCCGAACTGGATGCGGTTTCGTTGCTGTATCTCCAACGCCACCAGGTAACCTTCATACGATCCCAGGCATTGCCGAATGAGTCCATCGCCGGTCTCACGTCCAGTAAAGCAAATTTGTACTTGTCGTCGACCTGACCACCGTCGTAATAGTCGATCACGTATCTCACGTCTTTGCCGCATCTGTCCACGATCCAGTCGTGCCGGTCGAACGGCAATTCATATCTACAAAAACAGAAAGTTAAATAGTTATACTCAGGTTTTTTCCTTTTCAATAGTTATGTATTAGTACAATAAAAAAAGTGAAATTTTACCCCATCCAATGACGAATTCGCGCCCGCGGTGAAAAGTCCTTCGCCTTTCCGCCGAAGCTCTTGAGCTTCGGAGTTCCGCACTCCCTCGCGTGAAGCGCCTCCCACTTGAGAACTTCCTGCCAAGCCTGTTCGTTGTTTGCATTGTGAATTTTAATAATATCGTCCATGTCTTTCGGTTCTATGTCCTCTTTCTTCCATCGCCAGCCTTTTCTCAGCATGGCGTTCCAGAACATCTGCTGGGACGGATATACCCAAAATTCACCGTCGCCGGTTGCTTTCGGTATCGACGATATTTGCCGGTCGGTCGGCAGTGGAAAAGGCTGATCGGGGGCGGGCGATTGGTTCGCGGGAGGCATCTGCAATAAAAAAATGTCGACGTAAGTATCCCCTTGAACTACAATCTATTAAAAAATCGGAAGCATTCGACTCCTCACCATGTTCAATGGATTTATGTCTTTTGCGTCCATGTGATCGATTGGACATTCGCTAACGTATTTCGCCGGCTGCTTCTCCGCTGGGTTGTGCATCGGGCATTCCGGCGGCGGTTCACCGGCGTATGTTTTTTGTAATTGTACATGATTCGCTGGCTTTTCGAACGCTCTATCGGAAATAGGCACTATCACCTCTGCAGCGTTTACCGTCGCGGCTGTTAGAGTGTTTCCCATGGTTTTTCGTTATCCGTTCCAATCTGTTAAACAATAAAATACGATTGTACGAGCTGAAACTAATTGGATTTGGAGTACTCCATAAGCGGTACACCAACTAGATCGCTGGGAGCAGACGACACGATTCGAAATTTAGAGGTTATGGCGTCTATTTGACTCTGAATCTAACCTCTGCAAGCCAGTTTCGATTAAATAATAAACTTGCTGTAGATAAAATATTTTCAAGAACGAGACGCTAGAACGAATATTGTGATTGTCTCGCTGTCACGATGCACGTCAGTCACTGATTTATACGATCGAACCATCCGTCTCGACTTACCAATCGATGATGTAATTTATTTATTAGTTAGGTATGCAATACTTTTCTCGACTAGTCACAGCATAACTAAAATATCTTCGGCTTCAAGATTTATTTCACGCAAATTAACGAAAAGACAAAACGTTATTTTTATAGTACAGAACCGTTAATATACTTGTCGAGAACTGAAACACCTGAATCCCGAGCTCTCTTTCCGCCTCTGTGTCTCTTTCGTTTTGGAATCAACTGGGACACTTTTTGAGCAGAAGACAATCCGACGGTGGCGCTGCCACAAAGATCGTCAAACTCTTTAACTTTGGTCACTATCAGCATCTCTCACGATAAAACAGGTATTTTATTATCTCTTTATCGGCAGTATATGAAATTTCAAAATCCTAAACCGAAAAAGAGTGAAATTCGAAAATCCTGAATCACTTCCATATGCTATATTCTCGAGATTTCGACATTCGTAGCGTATGGGAATGGAATTTAAAAATCATAAATCACTCCGGTATGCGATATTCTCGAAAATTCAGCGTTCATAGCGTATGGGACTGAATTTCGAAAAACCCAAATCCCAAAGCACGCGAGTAAAATCCGAAAATCCTAAATCATAAGTCTACATCGTGAAAGTGAGCACGGAAATACGGTGCTTTGGGTCGAAAAATGAAATGTTCAAATCGGACGTGAAATATTGGGAGGTGGAATTAAATAGACGCTTTTTTTGTAATTAAAATATATATAATATATATACATTCAGTGCGGATATTAATAATACAAATTACGAGAAATTAATAAATTTAAAAGTACGATTGCTGCCGTCTCGTAACTCGTCCGCATTTTATTTTAAAAATTTGGAATCGAGAAAACACCATATGGAACTATCATCGTTATAATGTTTCTTGTACTGGCGATGATGATTTATCCTTTTTTTGGCCGCTACTCTAGAATACTGACAAATTAAAAGAAATAACGATTTACACCGTTCAGGCAAGAACAAAAGATTCCTGCGGATATTAAATGTTGACGATGGAAGTATGAAGGCCTGTTACATTTATCTTTTCGCACATATCGCCGAAATATATGCTCACGATTCCATTTAAATCGTTGTGTCGTACACTTCCCACTTATCCACGAAAAAAAAAAAATCATCTTCGATGTTTAATCGAATGTCGGCGTGAAGATACCGCTTTGCGTGGTGGTACTGGCCTTTGTTGGAACCTGACGAGTGACGCGCTGTTTTCCCTACGATCGAGCCGATAGCAATAAAAAATTAAAAAAAATCTTAGTCAGCAAACCCTTCGCGGGAACGCGTCACTCGCCACGAAACTCTAGCTTAATCTTACGTCTCCTAAAAGAAAAGATTCAATTTCTCGAGATTTTCGATGACTCTTTGTTGCCGGCAACAACGTGTTCCAGATCGAGACCGTCGTACTCGAGGCCACCGGCGTTGTCGTAGTACGCGTAATCGTAGTCGTTCTTCTTGGCGGATTTTGTCCTGGGCGTCGTGGCGTCGGTGTACTTCGCGGTCGTCGAGAACGGTCTCGCAGATCCGCTCACGAACGTCGTTCCACTTTGCGTCGTTTGCGTCTTCCTCTGGTTGTTCGCGTTAAAGGTGTTCGGATTGTAAGTCGTCGGCGCGCCGGTTCTCCTTGAAAACACACAAAAATCACAAACGCAGTTATTATCATTCCAACTTAATTTCATTTTATGGCGACTTAATTAAAACCTTTTGAGCTACGTACTTTGGTACAGGCGTCGTTGATCTCGGTGTCTCAGCGAGATGATTGATGCTCGAAGGGCTGAAGCCGATTCCTCCCTGAGCCCTTCCGACATCGTAGTTCGCGGTGCTCGTCTCGTAGTACCTTCCGTTGTTCGTTATGTCGTAATTGCTATTGTACTGAGTCGCTTTCTTCGGCGCCCTCGTGGAATCGTAGTACGCCGTCGATTTCGCCGATTGCTGCTGACTGGTGTACTGAGAATTGTTGTTGGCTGTACTCTGAGAGGAGTAACGATCGACACCCCTCCCTTGAGCCTGTCCATTATCGTTGCTGGCCGCTTTCTTCGGCGCCCTCGTGGAATCGTAGAACTGTCCGTTGTTACCGGATTGAGCATTGAAACGCTCATCGTTCCTGCCATTGCCCTGAGCCGATGCGCCGTTGTCGGTCACACCTTTCTTCGTCGCCGGACTGTAAGTCGTCGGTATGTAACTGCTTCCCGCGTAGTTCGGAAAATATTTTGTCGTCTGTGTCGCAGCCTGCTGACGCGTCGACGGCTGTCCGCTGACTTTGTTGTACTGCTCCGCCGTTCGTCCGCCGTTGGTGTTGTAGCTGTCGAATAGAGTCGAGGCCGCGGTGGTGGACGGGAACGTGTTGGCCGAGCTCGTCGATCGCTGAATGTTGTTGTAGTTACGTTGGAAGTTCGTGTAGTCGCTGGACTGATAATTCGTACTCGGCTGAACGGTGGTCGATTGAGTTCGGGCGTTCTGTCCGAACTGGGAATACTGATCCGGATAGTTTTGGCTGTAGCTCGTCGGTCTCAAAGTCGTCACAGTGACGCTCGGGTAGTTCTGACTGTAGCTCGTGGATTTTGGGCTCGTGCCGATATTCTGTCCGTAACTGTTGCTGGTCTGTTGATTGTTGTTGTAGGCGTTGTTGTAGACCGTGGTTCTGGAGGTCGTGCTGGGCGACTGGTAAGTGCTGTAGGACTGCTGGCCAGTAGACGGCCTGTAGGTCGATACCGGTATGTTGTATTTGTGATTGTTCTGATTCCTCGCGTAAGCCTCCGGCGCGACGGTGCTCGGCGCGGTCGAGGACGGGGACGAGCTTGTGCGTTGTCTGTTGAAGTTGTTGTTATTGACGTTCTTATGGTAGTCTCCGTTGCTATTGTAGTTACTTCCGCCCGGACCGTTGGCGACGACCGGCGCGACGGTGCTCGAGGCTGCGTAGTTACCGAGATTCGCGTTGTTAGCGTTGTTGTTTGTGTTTTGCTGTTGGTTTCTCGCGACCTTTCTCACACCGTTCTTCCTCCTCGGCTCTTGAACGGGCTCGTAGCTCTTCTCGCTCTCGTAATCCTCGTCCTTGCCACCGTTTCTGCTGTTGTAGAAGTTTATGCTGCTGCTGCCTCGAAGTATGTCCCGGCTGTTGCCGTTGCTATTTCCGTTGCCGTTGCTGTTGCCGTTGCCGACCGCCGGGGTGACGCGGTTCAGGCTGTTCGCCGCCGATCGGACCGGGTCGCTCGTCTCGCTGCGCTGCAGATGATCCTGCGGCTCGGCGTCGCTACGGCGCTCGTCGTAGTGAACGGACTCCAGACCCGATCCGAGCCTGTAGAGGTCAAAGTTGTCGCTCGCGTAGTAGAGCGTCGCCGCCTCGCAGTCGACGTCGTACCAATCGGCGCAGGTTTGGCTCTCCTGGTCGAAGGCCGTGTCATTCGGGCACAAGAATCTAAACGCCGAAAGAAAAAGTGGTTTAATGCGGAAAAATACTTTGACCAATTTTTTATTTTTATTTTTTGTAGAAAGGAAACATGAACTTGCGTCACTGTTGGGTGATTTCGCAAAAAATGTTGTAGGCGATTTTTATAAGGCTCCTACAAGTAAACCTACTTGTAATCCTGTACGCTTCCAGCCACCGACACACAAACGTGGAACAACTGGCAATCGGTTTCCGGATCTGCATAGTAACTGCCCACTATCTTGTTGCGACAATTAAATGCTGTATCCGGCATGTACTGCTGGGAGTATCTCGGCGGTGGTCGTTGAAGACCCAGCGCGCAGCTCCACGCTATGCCGACTTCGGAAAATAAAGTTTATATATTTCTCCTTTAAAATTAAAAACATTATTTTCAATAATGAGCCTGTGCGAGAGACGCTTAATGAATCGGGCGTTACTACTCGCTTTTTTCACGGTTCATGAGTATCCGGTCGTGTACACCGACTCGCCGGATGTATGGTGCATACAGCAGTGTGTGTATATATAGATATATGTGTGTATGGACCTTTCTACGATTTTATATCTGCGTAATAATAACGATATCCACGCAATCGTGACGACACGCACGACACCCATGCCGTATAATTCGAGATAAATAAACGCGATACGTAGAAACACTTTTCACGAGTAAAATCTCAACGATTAAGGGATGAAGGCGTTAATTGAAAATAATCGAAAAAGGAGATACCTAGAAAAAAAATGTGCCGATCGAGCGAGCAGATAAATCAACAACTTCCACATTTCTTTTCACAAAAAAAAAGAAAAAAAACACAAGGAAGCTATCTCGTTTTCAGTAAAATTTACTTTCTAATCTGCGAGATGGAACTCGGGGGCAAAACGGGCCGCGTCCAGTTCTAATCATTTTTTACCCAAAAAATAGAAAAAAAATTGTTTTTATCTCAAGTCCCGCAGCTTCAAAGTTAATTGTTTTGCCCTTCACGAAACACGTACGATTTTTCAATCGCTATCTAAAGGACGCGGGATTAAAAAAAAAAAAAATTTCGTGCGCCTGAGTTACAAACCTAAAACGACGGCGAAGAGGGTCCTGAAGGACATTCTGCTGAGGGAAGAACTCTCGTCGGAGGGAGTGCGTCTGATGAGTATTCTTCTCTTGGCGAACGGCGGAGATTCGCAAAAACACTTTCACGCAGTCAATCGGGTTAGAGCGCAGGAGAGCTTATTTTTCCTTGGTAACCGTCTCAACGAAACTCGGGGATGCGACTGTGGTCCGTTCGTCGAGCGGGTCGGCGAAGAGGAGCCCGCCCGGAGATGGGTCTCTTCGGCGGTCGAAGAGGATGGGTAAAAGGAACCAGAGGAGTAGGGGGGAAGCGAACCCACCAGGAGAACGTACTCGAGACGTAACGTCTCGGATGTTACGTCACCATCGTCGGTCGGGGCCTCCCGAAGAATCGGAGAGTCTCTCGTATGTTGCTGGCCTCCCTCCCTACATCCCTCCCTACATCTTCCTCCATCGAGAGTTCTTGGTTTTTTTTTTTCAATCTTTTTACACTCTCTGGTGTAAGAAATAGCGAGAATAACTGGCGGCATTCTCCGCTGAGCATTATTCCTACTAACGTACGTGGAAAAACGTGAAATGGTACCTGCAGCAAGACACTCCAACTTTCGTCCACCTGGTATTTTAATCGCGGAGACATCGGCCTCGCACTATCGAACTCATTGTCGCTTGGAGGTGCTCCATATTTTTTTTTTTTTGCTCGTATGATTAAAGAGTGTGCACTGTAAAAATAAATTGTAAATTTAATGTACTGGAACTCGAATTTGCTGACATTACTCGTATCGATTAAACGTTAATGTACTTTGCTTGTAAAATAAAAATATCAGATATTAAAAGTACAAATCTGTTGCTGCAAAATTTATAAAAATGTTCGTGAGAAATACAAATTTTATTGTAAAATTGCAACACACATGTGTTTGAAATTTCAGAAACGGTTTATGTAAAAAAGCTTGCAATACTGTTCATTAATTTTCAAAAAAAAAATTTTACCGTGTGCTGTTTTTGTGGGTGAAGTGGGATATTCCTCGTAGAGGGTGAAAACGAACCGGCGATTAACAATTAGCGACGATAATTTGCGCCAACAGCTTGCAGCGGCTAGAGCAGACTTGGAGGACCGGAAGCAGAGGGGTGAAACTCACTGGACCATTAAGTTTCAACGTGGAGTTCCGCGAGTGG
>JAPYZD010001006.1:0-34281 GCA_030522725.1 Ichneumoninae sp. B BG-2022a | reverse complement strand
AATCGGTTGTATCGCGAGAACGAATCGTCGATAAGGAAATAATGAAAACGAAACTTTGAGCGTCTAACGGGCGAAAGAGAATGCGTCGAGGGCGGGGGCTGAAGAAAATAGTAACGACGAGTCTTGCCACTGTGGCTGGAGAACGAATTTACTTGATCGAAATAAATGTTATAAGATTTTTAAAATCTACTGGTACGAGAAAATAATTTACCATTAAAATATCATTTTGCGGTAATCGGTTGTATCGCATCGTCGATAAGGAAATAATGAAAACGAAACTTTGAGCGTCTAACGGGCGAAAGAGAATGCGTCGAGGGCGGGGGCCGAAGAAAATAGTAATGACGAGTCTCTCCACTGTGTAGCCGAGGGGAACACGCAAGTCACCCTCCTCGGATACGGCGATAAAACCGAAAGTGATGGCGGAGCCTAGGTTTCGACGCTAGCGATGAAACGTATAAGAAAACGAGGCGTCGAACACCTTTGCTCGTTTACGCCCGCACGCTTTCAAGGTTCCGTTCTCCATGTGGCCATCGAGCGAGAGCTGCGACTGCTCTCTCTGCCGTTGGTGCCTAAAGAATCTCTATCTCACGAGCGCGCACCACACGTCGTATATATGCAAAGCAAACGCTCAAGGTCGCTTACGCTCCTCTCTCTGTCTTCTTCATTTCCCTCTTCTTCCTCTTCTTATTCCTCCTCCGCTTCTTCTTCTGCCTCTTCCTCTCATTCTCCTCCGCATTTTTGTTCTTCCTCTTGTCCTTCTGCTATTTCTTCTTCTTCTTTACAACTTGTGCTTCGGACTTCGTCTTGTACATCTTTTCGCCTGGCATTCTATACCGTCTCGTTTCTCCGGCGAGTTTGAACCCACGCACCTATATCGCGAGAACGACTCCGGCAGGGCGCGCGGTAAAAGATGACGCGGATTCTGGCATTCATGGAAACCGGGGAGATACGAGATAAAAAAATATATATATCGCGAACGTGAGATTGCAACGATGAATTTGTTCGTGAACGCATACCCTGTTTATGGAATCTAATTTCTTACAGCTGAAGTATGCAAATCGGTAAAGTAAACACTTACGCCCCGCATCGCAGATCTTAGCCGGGAAAATTTTGGTACTGACCTGAAATGAAAAAATGTAACAAAAAATTAATTCACCGTACGATTAAATTAATTTGGTACATAAATATTTGTAAGATTGCATACACTGAAAAAAAAATTTGTTTGCGGGCTGCCAAAGAAAATAATTGTTATTCCGATTCTACTTTCAATTCTTACAATTCCATATGATATTGAAACAACGACGGCAAGATTGTCAAGGTGACGTGTTATCGTTTCAAGCCCGTATGGAATTGTTAGGATTAAAAGTAGAATCGAAATAATAATTTTTTTCTTTGGCAGCCCGCAATCAAATTTTACTTTAGTCAATGATATTTTTTTTTTTAGTGTACGATTTCGTGTCATTGTATTTTTCTAACCGACGAGAAAAGCAATTAACATTAACTCGCACGTAAAACTGAACGGATATAAACCTTCTGGTCTCGAGTGATCGATAAAATGCATCTGCGTTGGCTAGGCGGTGATAGATTCGATCTTTGTACAATAACCGCTCCGTCCCGTGTGCGGATCGGCGGTGAGCCGTGTATCGTTAATAATCGATCATCGCCCGTCGAGAGGCGAACATTGTCGATTAATTTTCCTTATCGTCTCCCGGGCTAAACAGAGAACGAGAGAGAGCGGGAGCCGAGCGGACAACTGCACCGGCACCATATACGAATATAGTCAGACCGTGCAAGTCGAATCGCTTCTGTCCGAACCTCGTTTTGCGCTTACGCTCCCGACAGCGGCAACGGCTCAGCTTTGCCGTATAGTTTTAATGACCGTGGGGCGTCCGAGTCACTGTAATTACAACGGCAAATTGCGCGAACCCCCGATCGATTCGCACAGTAATGAGTGCAGCAGCAACAGCAGCGATCTGCACCCGATGCATCTCCACGAGACGCCGAGCGAGGGCCGGGAGGACTTCGTTGTCCCGATCTCTCCGGCAAAAAGGACGATCCTCCTGATGCCCACAGCGCTACGAGGTATTCTACTCCCTCGGCTATGATATACTACAATTAATGTGTCCGCGGCTGTGTGCAGCTTTACCCACGGGAACGGCGCGATCTGCTCCTCGCGCCAATCACTCCTCGTCCCTCTCGACACTGGGCTCTCCTCTATGATTTTCCGACGAGGATCTCGTTGAATAATCATTCCGGAGGAAAACAGCTCGAAGTTCCCAACGGACCCGGTAATCGGCTCTGATGAAGTCGTTACACGTTAAGCGTCGATAATTCCATCGACTGGAGATATGGCCGTACGAAGCTTATTTTACTCGCACAGTTTCGTAGACGCGGGTTTTATCGTTCCGATAGTCCAGACTCTCATCGCGTGTCGGTAGTGGGCAAAAAAAAGAAAGGGCACGAAAGTGTAACATGTTAATATCTCGTCGTAAATCGTTCTTAGCGCGTATATGTCACAGCGATACAATGCAATTTTCTTATTTGCAGAGTCATAGAAGGCAATCTAACGGGGTTTGAGTCGGGCGAGTGTTTACAGTATAGTGTATGTGAAAATTAGACAGGCAGTCTATCGGATTAGTGTCTTTGGACGCTGATAAGGCAGAGTCATAATTGCGAATGTCTGGCGTGTTTCTGTACGCACTGCAGGACTGTAATAGATGGTTATCGGGTCGACGATGCCGTACGTTAGCTTAACGCAGGTTGGTCACGGAAATCGCGTGAATGTTAATGAAGCTGTCGAGATCGGTCACTTTATGCGTACATTAATCACGCTACCGCTCGGTCACAATGATAATTAATGCGGTATAATGTCGCGAGACGTGTCAAAGTTGTCGTTGAAATTTTCATTTCCTTTTCGCAAAGGAAACTTTGTTTTTATGAAATTTTTGTGAAATACCAGTGGTCGGACACTTACGACCTTGCACTGAAAAAAAAATTCGCTTGCGGGCTGCCGAAGAAAAAAATGTTTGTTTCAATTCTACTTTCAATCCTTACAATTCCGTATGATATTGAAACAACGACAGCAAGACTGTCACGGTGACGTGATATCGTTTCAATCCGGTATGAAATTGTACGAAATCAGAGTAGAATTGAAACAACGTTTTTACTTTTTTGACAGTCCGCAAGCAAATTTTACTTGATTCAACGATATTTTTTTTCTGTGTGTAAACACCTACCTCCCCGCCCATCTCGGACTCAGTCGGTATCAAAAACTGTACACCGACAAAAAAATATCGTTATATCAACTAAACATTCGGGCAGGGACGTTCAAATAAATATGTTGCCATTGCAGCTAAAAGATTGGCTAATTCAACAATTTTTTTATGATTTCACTAAAATATTTTGTTCGTCCAATAAAATATTTATTTGAACGTCCCTGCCCGAACGTTCGATTGATTCAACTGCATTTTTTATCAGTGTAGTCAGCTTTGCTCATGGGGTCTCGCATGTACGGTCAAAAGAAAAGTCTCATCGGAAGCGGATATGATCTCGGCTTTCGATGATACTTTTCTCTTGACCGTACATGCCAGAATCCGTGAGAAAAGTTAATTACAGCTTTTTATAACCGACCGCGGGATTGCACATGCTCTTAAGACAGCAGTCCAAGTCCCTGGACATGCATGAAAAATTTTATTTCTTGCGCACACTCTTTATCCGGCCACTGGGACGTGTTCGGTCACTGGAACGTTCACCTTACTAGGCTGCATACATTCCAGGCGATTCATTTTTATTTTCATTTCGTTCAGTGAGTTCACAAACAACTCATTTATGGACTCAGTCAAAGTAATTCCCTGAAATGTATTCAATCACGCACTTGGTTGGGGCAGCTAATTATTTTTCTCCGTATCAACGAATTGTCGAAGGATAATCCTTGGCCGCTGATGCGCGAGCGAAGTCGTGAGAAACAATTTTTTTTTCTCGTCTCACTTCTTTTTTTTCCTCCTGGGTTTGAAGAAAGAGTGGGTGAAAGATATTTTCAGTGTAAAAAAAATATATATATTCGCAAGGACACGTTCAAGGCAGAGGCGACGCGGTGAGTTTCAGTACTCGTGAAATAAAATTGGCGGACACGTAATTTGCATACCCTACGTACCAGACTGTCTATCGTTGCAACGAGGACTGTGTCGCAATGAATTCACGATTTCCTTCTTTCCTTCGTGCGCGCACGCGCGCCACGTTTCAGCATTGGCTATGGATATGTGTGTGGTAAGATGAACACTGAGAAAGATGGAGAGAGAGAGGGCGAGAGGACTGCGTACAGGTGTGAGAGAGAGATGAGGTAAACGGAACGAGGTTCACCGGTTCCGGGATTAAGGTCGTCGAGAAACGAGAATATATATATGCATGTATATAAAATGCATATATATATGTATATATACGTACATGCATATAAGCAGAACTCGCTTATTCGGTTGCGGGTGAATCCGCGCTATTCTGTTCGACCCCCGGGTAAGGGAAAGGTTGCCCCGAGGAAGAAGAAGAAGAAGACGAGGAGGAACGAAAGATTCGAGAGATGAAAAAGGATCGAGATCTCTGGACGAGAACGGTGCGGAGACCCAGCGCGTCTTCCTACCTGAGGAACTTGCGACGCTCCGGCTCTCCCGATACTCTGCATTCCAAAAGTCAAGGACTCAAGAGAGAGGAGGAGAGAAATCCTTTCTGCCCTCTTCTCTCTCCGTGCTAATTCGCGCACAGCTGCATCCAAACGAACGGATCCGCGAACGAGAGTGTGCGCGAATAATAATCGGGATCGAGCTCGCGCAATCGCGATCCGCGAAAGGGAGAGAGAGAGACGAGATTAGACGCGGAGGATTCTATTTGTGGGGGACTCCCGGACGCTTTTTCACTATTTTTAGGCTGTCACTTGTGTACATTGTCTAATGCGAAAATAACCCCACTCGGGTTGTTAAAGTTTCGTTAAGAATTTGCATTGATTTATTTAAATATCCTAAATATCTAGTGGATTATTTGTTTGATATTTGTGCTCGATATATCTTTCCTGTTTGCTGTTAACTGTTGACGCTTTATTGTTAACGTGACAATGTTTATTTCGAGGATTAATTATCGAGAACAAGTACATTGATTCATTAAAGTGATAATGTATAATTGAACAAGTATAATTGATTAAAAATTGGCACCGAGTATAATTATGAAAACGCTGATTGCAGCTCATCTATTTTGTGTCCACAATTATTGGTGTGGGAAACCGGCCCAAAACGCCATCCCATCGCGGGAATATTTTTATTAAGCAGTAGTAATTGTATTTTTTGACAATATTTTGCATGGTTCGGGCATTGATATATTTGGAAAACAATTTACAGTATATATTTCTATTGTTTCTTTTTTTATATATCAGTTTCAATGATCGGTACGAAAAAAGATCCTGCGACGGAGACATATCTAAGAGTACTTAATCCCGCCTCGTCCACCACAGGAATAAAAACTACGAGCACAGCTAATTAAAAGCTATTCCGAATGAAATAATGTCCGAATATCGGTAATTTAATATCGGTATTCCGTTAATTATAGCCATGAACACAAAAGAATAGTTGCAAGAAAAGCTTGAGAAATATTGGAACCAATCTTAGAGACCTGAAAAAAAATCTATATAAAAATAGTAATCAGTTTCAAGGGCGACTATTCTGTGTCCACAGTTTATGAATTATAATTATTGGTGTGGGAAACCGGCCCAAAACGCCATCCCATCGCGGGAATATTTTTATTAAGCAGTAGTAATTGTATTTTTTGACAATATTTTGCATGGTCCGGGCATTGATATATTTGGAAAACAATTTACGGTATATATTTCTATTGCCAATGGGCCATCTTTTCCTTCGGCCATCTTTTTATGGCTAATTTTTCGCAGCATATAATACGAATAAAAAACAGTCTCATCAGAAATGAAGAACCCATTTCAGGCCCGTTATCCCGTACATAGCCAATAAACGTGGGTCTACTTTAGGTAATTTTGCACACGCACGGCCAAAAGGTATTTATAGACAATATTCTGCATGGCACGGACATTGATACATTTGGAAAATAATTTACAGTATATATTTCTATTGCCAGCGGGCCGTCAATGTAGGTCCTTCGACCCTCTTTTTTTTACTCATTTTTCGTAGGACACAATAAGAATTTTGAAAAAATCTCATCACAAATGAAGTGCCCGTTTCAGCCCCGCTATTCCCTACATAGCCAATGACCGTGGGTCTACTTTAGGTCATTTCGCACGCGCATGGCCAAGAGGTATTTATTGACAATATTTTGCATGGTACGGACATTGATACATTTGGAAAATAATTTACAGTATATGTTTCTATCGCCAACGGGCCATCGACCCAGGTCCTTCAGCCCTCTTTTTTTTTACTAACTTTTCACAGGACATAATCAAATAAAAAATGTCTCATCACAAATGAAGGACCCGTTACAGGCCCGCTATCCCCTACATGGCCAATGACCGTGGGTCTACTTTAGGTAATCTCGCACTCGCACGGCCAAGAGGCATTAACCCTCGGTGAAAGTAGCGGTTCGCCGATGTTGCACTCTTGGCTGCTGGTACATGCGAGACATAACCGTATGAAAATGCACGTGCAAGATCGATTTCGAAGCTTTCGAGCTCTCTCGCTTATGTGCACGCGTACACGTTGCAAGCGGGCATCGTCTTGTTGTTACGATTCTTTATCCCTATCTCTCGTCGCACGGTGAAGAATAACACGCAGCTGTATACAGCATGTATTTACTCGCAAACGTATCCGCGTATCGCAATTAATTAGATATGCACACTCGCACACAATGCAACTTCTTACATCCGGTGTGTTTTACTCGGAGCTCGCGAGACAATAACTTATCTCTCCCGACACTGTACAAATATCTCTCGAACGGTGCGTCTTATCGAGAGAAAAAAAGCTGATATTTGATCGCTCTTACGCTCGAACGGGATTTCGTTCAGAGAATTTGAACAAGGGAAAGTCCGAGTCTATGACGAACGATAATTTTGCATTAGAGAGTCCACTGCGATAATGAGACAATAATGCGCCGACCGAACGCTACGCGGCTCTTGTGTACGCACGAGTTTAAGCCGATTACATATCCACCTATAAGAAACGTGAAGGCGTAACTCGCATACTCTACAATCGAAGTCACACCCTTCTGTTCCACGGCAGTCGATACACAGTATACTTTATATATCGTAAATCACCGATGTTTTAATAAGATTGCTCGAACTCTCGCCGGCATCGTCGACATTGGCAGTGAGGAACACACAGGAAGTTTTACCTTGAAAAAATTAATCGGCTTATCTATCTTTAACGGACGGTCGCGGTTCGGCGATTTGAGGCCAAAAGAAAAGGTTTTTTTTTTCTTTTACAAACCATCGATTGTTTTTTTTTATACACTTTATTTACCGATAATAAATAAAATACCTTTTTCTGAGATCGCCGAATTAAAAAAAAAAAATTGCTCTCATGACGATGATAACTAGCAGTATTTGGCTTTGCCGTTATCGGATTAACATCGATTGTAATTTATTTCCCTCAAATGAAAATTCATTCTGGTACTTCGATCGGGGACGATTTGACGAAGTTTGTCGGGCTATCGAGGGCGGGTGGCCAAATATAGGAAGAGAAATGCCAGACAGTATGTGAGAAAGAGTGCGGGAGAGGACGAGTTGAAACGATGCCTGGACACTCCGAGCTAATCGGTCCACGCGACGGGAAGAAAGTCTCCCGGGGACGACGGGGCCGTTCCGTGTGCGATCAAATAACGAAGGTAATAAATCAGCGATCGTGCACCTGCGCCACGGGTTTCTGCGATGCGGGAATCTCACTCCGACAGCTTTAGCTTCCTCTCGCGCACACTGACATACCAGTCGGCAAACTCATCGGGCGCAAGGAAGAAAGAGGGGAAGCCCAGGATCATCGGATTTTCTGCTGTCCGCGCGCTGGAGCTTTCTCGGGATCTCGGGGGATCGAAAAGTAATTAGAAATCGAAGTAGATCGGGAAATTAGAAAAAAACAGAAAAAGAACCAAAAACACCCAGAAAAATAATTTATTTGACGGCTACCGTTTATTTGGTTTAAGTAAAGTATTTATTTGGTTTAAATAAATATTTATTTTAATTAAGTAAATAGTTATTTAAATGAAATAAATATTTATTTAAAACAAATAAATATTTTACTTAAACCAAATAAACGGTGGCCGTCAAATAAATTATTTGTATGGGTGAATACAATAGTTATAAAAATAGTTTTTCGGGACTGTTCGATAATTCGTGAAATTATTTTTGTAGCAAAAGTTGAAAATTGAAAATAGAATTGGTGTTCCGAAAAGAGTTTTTATTTCACTCGGTGGGAAAATGGCGGTTTTTCACACGCTTTCGCGTGCAAAAACCCCCATTTTCACACCTTGTGAAATAAAATTTTGTTCGATACTCGTGCGAAAAACGTTTTCTGAACTCGTGTGATTGCAACACTCACCTTCGGCTCGTGCTGCAAACTCACACTCGTCAGAAAAAGTTTTTTCGCACTCGTATCGAAATGTACTATTAATTTTTTGTATTCATTATTTTTTATACTGTACGTAGCTTGTACACTTGGATCGGGCACTAGTGTTCGGTATAGAAGTTTCTTAACATCTTTGATGCGACCTAGCCCGGTGTTATTTTTAATTCTCTTCTCTCGCCTCGGGCTTGTCTTCGCCTTAAGATACTATACTATACTCGTAGGCTCGGCTCACTTATCTCGTACTGTAAAACCGGCGAGTAATTATGCGTCGTTAGCCGAGGGATGGCCGAACCGCGAGGGAAGTCGTTAGAGTTACAAAATAATTTAAATTGCTGGCCTGGTTGGCAAAGGAGGCTTGTCGCCGTCATGGCGATGCTTCTCTCAATCTCTCGGCGCTATTCCCACTATTCTCCGCCATAACCGTTGGCCGTACAAGGGACACGCAATAAGCCAACATTAAAGATGAGTGTGTCAAATCGTTAGTTTTGATTTCTTCGAGAATTCACGTCGTCGGGACGAATCGTCGTAGCGTTCGCGGAGTCGCGTGACGTCCGCGCGGTCGCATCGCCGCGGTCGCTGCACCTCGGATGGATATTTTTGCAGGTGCATGAAGAAGGCGTTACGCTGTTCCCTCACAGGTCTCGTTACGCGAACTGTCGGGGCGATCGAGCCTCAACGACCCATTACAAATTATGCATACGTGTTTATGTACGATGCAGCACGAGTTTACGCAATTTTGTTCAAATATTTTTACTTAGCGTGTCAGTGGAGTAACATCTTTTATTTAACAAAAAATATTTTTAACTAAACATTTTTAATTTAAATATTTAACAAAAAATGTATTTTCTGTTCTTTACCCTAATTAAATCGTAAACTATTCTGTTCTATTCTATGCTATGCTTTCTGTACTCTCTTCGCTCAACTTTATGTACTGCATATTTGTAATGCTTGGTCCTCAGGGGATTTATCCCAGGACACAATAAACATATCTATCTATCTAAAAAATCGAGGATGTTTCGAGTAATTATAATCACGGGAAATATTGATTTCAGAGAGAAAAAAAGTCCCCAACAAAAAAGTTGCGGCTCCGAGTGACGATTGAGCGTGAATTTTTACCAAGTTTTATGACCACGATAAAGCTGATTGATAATTAAAAATACAAACGCATAATCGAGAACGATCCAAATGAAATTCGATTCAATTTGTCAAATGGCGGCTGCGATAAATCCCCCTATATCGCAACGAAAGTAATATTCATTTTGTTACCTTAAAAGCAATGAAAGAAAAAAGAATAATAATCCAAGTGCGTAATGTGTCACCGTCTCGATAATAGGAACGGACGTTTTATCGCTCCGCCTGATCCGTACGTATACCTGACCTATACGCCAGGCAAAATATTGCTCGTTATTGCATTATTAAAGCGACAGTCGGACAACGCGTGGAAGACCTCTCAGCATTAAACGCGTTCGGTCTAACTATATTGAGGCACTGACCGGCATAGCCTCCAGTAGACATGACAATAGGAGAATCGAGAATGCGCCCGATGCTTCGAAACGAGCGTATAATATCGAGTAGTCGCGATGGTGACGCTAGACCCCCGGGTATTAACATATTTAAAGTCGAACGCACTCACACACGTGCCGTCGCTGCTGCTAAAAGTCATAAGGGCTTAACCCGCATCATTTAACCCGTGTTCACGCCCTTATGACTTTTAACAGTCGATAAATTCCGTGTGCGTGTGAATTATTCGCGTATTGTATCCCATATAGAGATGCAGATACGAGCGTTGCATTCGTAGTTGAAACGATCGACTCCATCTATCTTCGTGCATATGTACGCGTCATTCTTCCCCTCGACACAATCACGCGTCCACGCACTCACTTAGTCACAGTTTATCCGGACATTATATACTGTAGATTCATACATGTATAAAGTATACTCCGTCACGCAATCGCGGGGAGCCAGCACGTACACGGGCGCCTGTTCATGCTCACGGGTTTTATGTTTATATATTATTATACATGTGTGGTGTATAGACACACACAAGTGGCGTATTACGCCCTGAGGAAGTCGTTGACCCGAGCGTATAAAACACGCGGGGATCGGTGCGACGAGAGAAGCGCGTTCGCGACGGTTCTCGATCCTCGGACGCACATCAACGAGCGCAAAAGCTGAGAAGCAAAAATGCACCGAGTTTCGCCAACAGAGGCGAGAGCACCCGCACGTTCGAGCTGAGCTTGAGCTTCGAATTGACGGCGCCTCCATTTTCGAATTAGAAACATTGTGATTTATACTATTTTTGCTCCTCGGTTTTTCATTGGGGAATTTTGATTTTTGAAACATTACATCGGGGTAAGTCAGGGTGATATGGCCACCCGTAATGTCTTTTAACGTAAACGAACGCTGCCATTTGCACAGTTTTTAGTATCGGTGGGTGCAATATGATTGCACCGAAAATTTGTATGTGCGAGGGCCAGTATGATATTCGCGTGGCAATATTCTCCACAATTTCCGGGTGATATGGCCAGTTAAACCGTTTTCTTTTCAGATTGCCAACTGCACCCAGAAAAAAAATTTATTTGACGGTCACCGTTTATGAAGATTAAGTAAAATATTTATTCGATTTAAATAAATATTTATATAAATTAAGTAAATAGCTACTTAAATGAAAGAAATATTTATTTAAATCAAATAAATATTTTACTTAATCTTAATAAACATTGGCCGTCAAATAAATTTTTTTTCTGGGTGTGCAGCATTTGACGGAGATATTTATTGTCTTTTTGTAGTTTATGTAGACAACATAAAATATATTAAGACATTTTTTGTGCGATCCGTCTATGCTTCTCTAGGCCTAAACGACTACTATTTTTACTATGGCAATATCACCCGTAGTGTCCGGGTGATATGTCTCAATATTTATTTATAGAGCTGCAATTAAATCACGCATCAAAAATATCGAAAGTTCTGAGTGAATTACTTCAGTTCGACGTTTCCAGAGTTGAACAGTGAGTGGCAGATTTCAAGCGGGGAAAAAAATACATCGGATGTAGCGTCGCATCGACGGATGAAAAAGACACATTTTTGTGCGACTAAATTTGGCGAAAGGTACCGGTTCTTTTTTTTTTTGCTTGTATTTTTAAACAGGGATATCTTCGTTTCGCGATCGTGTTCCGCGGGAAAAAAATACCCCAGATAGGATACTTGGCGTGGTTTCAAAACCACTTTTTCGAGTCGTTACGGGCGAACGAAAAACGAGAAAAAAGCGTCATAAAGAGTTGGGATTGCAATTTTTTTTGCCGAAAAATTCGAGCGTGGCCTGTTGGACGTTGCCGTTTTTTTTTAATGCATTTTTGTTTAAGCTCACTTCTGCATTTAAATTTGAATTCGCGTTATTTAAACGATGACCCAAGCTTTGTACTGGGTTTTTTGTTTTTGTAGAATGCACGTATACCTTTCGTCCT
Source organism: Ichneumoninae sp. B BG-2022a (assembly GCA_030522725.1). Lineage (NCBI taxonomy): Eukaryota > Metazoa > Arthropoda > Insecta > Hymenoptera > Ichneumonidae > Ichneumoninae sp. B BG-2022a. Next base: position 22,256 of record JAPYZD010001006.1, on the reverse strand, counting down.
ACAGACACTCGCGAGCGTCGGCAGCAGCGTGTTGCACAACGCCTCGCGTTGCATTCGCCTCGTCCGCGTGGATCGTGTGTTCTGCGCACGGGAGGGTGGAGGGGATTGAGTAGTATTCTCTTTCTCTCGACGAGCACACTGCGAAGTTGTCGTTGTGAAAATAACAGCAACGAGAGTGAGCGAGCGAAGAGCGAGCCTCAGCCGGCGGCGGTTAGGAAATAGCTCTCGGGGCGCTTGTCGGAGCTGTTTTGCTGTGCGTATACACACAGCAACCATCAAGCCAGGTGCCCGCCGCAGAGTATACGGAGGATCCCCTCCCCCCACCCTCTTGCCGCATCTTAATTAAGGGTTGAAGTAACTTTCCGCTATCCTCGTTTTATCTCGTTTATTATAACAGTCAAACTTTCTTCACCCACTTTCAAGAAAGAATTCCAAAAAAAGAAGCAAACGAACGAAATTCCGATTCAACCACAAAAATATCTCCCTCTCGCAACACGTCTTACCGCTCGATAAATGCAATCACCGACCCCGATGTCGATTGCATTATTCGTAGACGCAAAAATTTCACGGTAAATATACCTATCGATCCGTCTCGGTCAGCGATAAATTTTTACTGTGTGAAACATAGTTATGAACGCGTATCAATCATACGAAGCATGTTTACTCTCGATAGTATAATGCGCGGAGAGGAGCCCGAGAAATAGCTCGGCGAGAGCATTACCGAGCGCTGCGACGTGCTTTTCTTCTTTTTTAACGTCATTTTTAATTTTTTTTTTCTTCATCACGAACTCGGTGCAGCTACTCTACTAGCGTTGAGGATCGAGTACGAGCGCGAGTGCTGCCGCTGCACAGAGAGCCCAGACGTCAGTCTCGCGAGTCGTTGACCGTGCTTACCGCCGCTGGTCTCTTCGTCTCTCGTCATAGCTATGCAGTTGGATGCGCGTTAACTCGGGATTCTACACGGTAGAAGAGGTTTGCACGTTTGACAAACATTTCTTGTCCACAAACGGTCAACATTTTTTACTCGTTTTATGTTTTTAATTAAAAATACGGTATGCTGACACAGAAAAAATGCCGGACGTTTTTGGTCACGAAATATTTGTTAGAGGTACAAAGTATTTTTTTTTACTTTGTAAGGTCTGATAGGAAATATCAAAGAGTGGAATGTCGTGGTATAAGTAGAAGAACCGCGCAGTAGAAAAAAATGTGAAACAGTGTAGAACGAAACGAACGGGTAATCAAGGGGTGGTTGAATCTCGTCTGATTTCGGGTATCGGAGCTTCCATTAGCATACGGCCAGAAGAATGGATCGGGGAGGAGAAAGAGATGTAGAGAGGTTGTACTATAGACGGTATAAGGTCGCGAGGTCGTAAAATGCCGGTCCGCGCGCTAGAGGCTTCGAAAGTTCTTAGCCCGAGTGCTTCTTGCCAAACGTCTCTCAGCGATTGACCGAGTTGACGACGGAACGGATCGTACAGTTTGGCCGTTCCTACTGCCAGACTATGATACATAACAACGGCGAGCGAGCTGGCAGCATGCCGCCTTTTAGCAATTAAACAACTACAACGACACGAGAGTCATCGATCAAAACAACGATTCAATTTGTCTCCGTGATGCGGGAACGCGAAACGCGATTGACGGTCGGGTGATTATCGACATTCATTCGTGGAAAAAAAATTCAGAAAAACGGAAAAAAAATAATGTTGAGCTCTTTTGAAACGAAGGCTGATATCACTAATTTAAGCAATGTGTAAAATGTAAGGTGATATGACTTTAAAAAAACTTCATAAAATTTGAAACAATTCACCAGCAAAAGTGATAATTCTCTCATGACGTCGATAGAATTTGGAGATTTATTAATCGAGCCATTTGAAAGATTAAATACGTTCGGGAGAGGTCAGACACACTCCTTCGTAGTTACAAGTATTTATTCCCTTTCGAAAAGAGTTAGGAGAAATTAGAAAAACCTCTAATGAAGATATTGACCCGGTGCCGATGAGGTAAGCGGCCCAGTTTCCGCCATCTTCAATTGTTAAAGGTTACATTTTATAAAAAAATGTACGTATCGCGGATATAATCAAGAGTAAACCGCGTTTAAGCATGCCGTCAATTTCTTTGGTATTTAACATATACTGTATTTATTATTACAATAAATTGCGATTAATGGCGGTAACTGGGACAGCGACGAAAATTGGACCGTTTACTTTATTACATAAATTTCCAAATGATTCCTCGAGTATATTTGAAGATGCGGCAATTTGTTTCATGCTTTAAAAAATCAACCAAAAGAACACCAGTCGTTGTTCAATCCTTCTGTTCGCTCTGTCACGCTTTTCCGGCTCATGAATTATTGAAAAAACCTTTCTCTGTCTTTTGCCGAGTTCGAGTCGAAAGCACGATAGAGTCTACATCGTTGGTAGCTGGACGTGAGAGAAGAACACAGGACGACGTCGAAGAGGCCAGTGTTTGCCACGTTACTCTCCCGCACCTCCCCCCCCCTCTCTAACAGCAACCCACTTTACGTAAGTAAAGTTCGTCAGTCTCTTGCGAATTTCCGGTTGGATAGTGATCCGATCGATGGGGCATCGGGTCAACCCCTTCCTACATTCTATTCGGTTCCACCCTTTCCTCCTCCTCCTTCTCCCTCCCTCCCATCCTCTCCTCGGTGGAAAGTGAGTTCGCCGAGCTCTCCTTCCACTGTCATAACTATAGTACTAGACCAACCCGTTTTCCTTCCTTCGAGCTTCTTCCAACTTTGTAGGGCGATACGAACGTCGCAACGCACGGCCGCGCCTAATCCTTTAAGCTGAGTTGAAACATGTACCACGTGGCATATTAGTGCAAGAGAGATAGTTGCATTTTTCGAATCAATGTGAAAATCGTTGACATTTGGGGTAATAGCGAAGTATCATCGGGCGCGGTGTTGAATTGTACATTAGCTAATACTTTGCTTTTTTTGCGAAATGTCTACGACCTTCGAATGCTATTCAGTACAGTTTTTGTTACCGACTGAGTTTCTTTCCATATGTGCCACGTCGATAAAACAGCGATTTAAAAAATATCTTGATTTTTATTCCCAAAATATTGAAATAAATTTGATGGATGTTAATCCGTCACGAAAAAAAGCTTTTCGAACATAGTTTCATCGTATTAAAAAAAAATTAAGTCGTGGAAATTGAAAAACAAAGCTTCCTATAAGAGGAAGCAAAAGGAAATTTTTTAATTCTTTTTGTCCACGTTCGAACTTGGCGCGATGTACGACTCTCGTGCGGGCAGACCAAATAAACAGAAGTAATAATATAGGGGAGAGCGGGGCAAAATGGGGCAAAGGGGCAAAACGGGGTTTTTGGGCAAAACTAAATTTTCCAATCATTTTTGGATCGGGCAAGGTGGCGAAACAGGGCAGAAAAGCCTGATGTATCCGATAGGGCGAATTCGGGCATCCAAAAATTATTGGAAAATGACGTTTCGCCCAAAAACCCCGTTTTGCCCCGTTGCCCCATTTTGCCGCGCTCTACCCTACAGACGAAATAACAGAAAGGATCGTTTATATCCTCGAGAGAAACAATATCAAGGATAAAGGTGTGTTCTACTTTTCCGAAAGGACAGCGCAAACGAGACGATGAAGGCTTAAACAGTTATTCGAGATGTCGAAATCAAGAAACGCGAACACGGAATCTCTCCCCCACCCCGACATTATAATCGGTTCGGGTTATGGAGAAAAGAATTCCGAACATTCGTGCCTGCCGTAAAGTATGCGCGGAACGATCTGCATCGCGGGAATAAAACGAGAGAGGGAGAAAGAGAGATGAGAGGATGGAGAGGAAGGGAGAGTCCTTGGCGCATAGTGTTTTTTTCGCGCTATCGCGAGAGCGCGGCAATTGCCCCGTTTGAAGTATCCGTACACTTGGCGCGTAACCGTAAATGCTTCTATTTTTAAGCTCTCGGTTGTATACCGAGAGAAGAAGCACGCGATGTATACGTTTCGTGAAATAAAAGAGCAAGGAAAAACAAAAACCGCGAAGGAATCCCACGAAGAAGCTCGAGAGATTGGCGTGGAGGGTTAATTCGAGGCGTTACTACGAGAGCCCACCGGGGGTGGGGGGGACCGAGATAAAAATCTTCGGCTCTTTTCTTCATTCGCACTTTAACCTCCCGTCGTACACCGGATACATTGCGGGCATGAGAACAAACCTTCCGCGTATTTTTTTTTATCATTAATCTCGTGTGATAAGGCGATAATACAATGAAAACGAAACAATCATTTTTTAAGGCCTTTGAAGAAGCGGTAAATGTGTACCGCGTCACAAAGGTTAACCCTTTCTTGCGACACTTCTGGAAACTCTGCAGTTTTTTCGCAATGAGTCGAATCGACCCATTTCGAAAATTATCCGTCAGATTGGAGCAAAAAGATTACGGTAGATAATTCGGACATTCCATAATAAGTCTCAAGAGTTGTAATTTTTGAAAATGAATGACATGTTTAAAAAAAATATGGAAGTATTAAACAGCATGTTTAAAAAAAATATCGAAGTGTGCGTCAAATACCAAAGTCAATTTTTTTTTTTTGCAAATTATTTCCCACATTTGTTCGAAGATAAATCTTTTATCACTTCGGATAAAAGTGTTGCACTTTTCGCCACTGATGAAGGAAGACGTGCGAGAAAACAAAAAAGAATCGGAAATTCCGTGTAATAGACGTTTACGGCGAATGCCTTAAGGGTCGTGACCTTTCCCATCAATCCCCTCAATTACCAGCGGAGATTCTCCCGTGCCAAGTGAGATAGGCGATCTAACATAGTAGCAGAGAGACGCTTTGACCGGCGAGGCTGGCTCGCTCGATTACCCACCGTTCCACCTCGTAGTAATGGACAGTTTCGAACGGGCGCCCTAGTAGAGCCTCTCTCGCGTTTCTCGTAGGCTCGTTCTAGCGTCCGGTGTCTAGCGATAGCAGTAACGGAGAGTTAGCGGGGCAAGCAGGCGAGCCCTAGCAGTGTCGCGCTCGGGAGCGCGGTTCTAGTAGTAACGGACGGCGCTGAACGGACGGCCTAGCGGATTCGAGATCAGGAGTGCCGACGAGCTGTGCACCGGCTGCGTCTAGCCGGCAAGTAGTCACAGACAACTTTCGCCCGGCGGAACGACATATTCGCAAAAAAAAAAGTCCCTACGGCATCCGATAAAATCAAAATAAAAAAATTAATTTAAAAAAAATGGAAAACATTTCGCAACTCTATCGATCGTCGACACATCACCCAAAAAAATTGAGGAAAATAAATCAACATATATACATATAAACGTCATTTTCTAATAATTTTTGGATGCCCGAATTCGCCCTATCGGATACATCAGGCTTTTCTGCCCAGTTTTGCCGCCTTGTCCGATCCGAAAATTATTGGAAAATTTAGTTTTGCCCAAAAACCCCGTTTTGCCCCGTTGCCCCATTTTGCCCCGTCTCCCCTATATATGTATGTATTAGCACTGGTGTCGAATGATTTGGTTTGTTCCCCCCACATGCACACTCGGACCGACCAGTGCTTTCTCTTGTTCTTCATCCTCTTTCTCTCTTTCTCTCCTGAGCTCTCTCTGCCTCTCTCCGGCCGATCCCAGGGCCGGTAAGTAATGACGTGGCGTACCCACCGGAGTGGCTGGTCAGGTATCTCGGGTACTCGGCCCCTTTTGACAGCCCTGAACACCGCGACAAGGAGCGCGGCGCGTTGCCGGTAAAAACCGAGTGCGGACCATAGACGGCGGAGAGTAAAAGAAGACGAGAAAGAGGAGTTGGAAAAGGAGAGGAGACAGAGAGGGAGAGGAGGGAGCCGGTGCAGCAACAGCAACAGCAGTAGGAGAGGAGAACGCGCAAGGCGCGCTGTTCCTGTAGGTACAGGCTGCTGTTGCTGCTGCGAAACAGCGCGCAGTTGTTGACTCGCTGACTGACTAAACTAATGACATCGTTACTGACTGGCCTGGCCTTATACTCTCCCTGCAGTTATCTCCCTCCCCTCCCGCGCCGTCTTTCTCGCTCCTTTTTCTTTCTCATCCTATCTTTCTTCTTTCTCTCCTTTATCCGCTATCTTCCTCTCCCCGGCCGCTTACACGTCGGGAGGAGGGAGAGGAGAGGAAGAAAGAGAAACAGGGAGAGAGAGAGACGACTCTCTTGCACGAGCACCGCAGCAGCCGCAACGGGCCGTTCGCTCACTTACCGAGAGTTCAATGATCTTTTCTCTCTTACTCTTTCCCTCCGCTCCGTTCGTCCCTCGCGCCATGAGAAAACCCGCCACCACTCTCGTTCCCTATGCCCTCTTTGCTCTCCTTCGCAGCTCTCTCGCTACGTTCGTTCATCGCAATAGCGGCTATCCCCTTTCATCGATTCCTCTCTCGCTTTATCCACTGATTCTATACTACTTCTCTCTGCACCTTCTCCTTCTCCTCCTCCTCTTTCTTCTTCGCCAACAGCCCCACCACTTTCCGGCGGTCATTCTCGTCGAGCTGCAGAATCGCGACTTCTCGCTCTCTCACACCACTTCTTGTTCAATCTCTCCACGTCTGTGTCTTCGGGACCCGCGGACACCGCGACCGACTGCACCGCGGTCGAGCCAACCCTCCCGATACCCCGATGCAAAAATATATACAAGGTGTCGCGAAAAAAATTGCCCGAATATCGCGGCATCGTTTTCACGGCTGAATACCGAACGAAATTTGTTTTTGAACCATTTTTCTGGAGTTCGTGGTTTTCACGCTACGAGCGAATTAAAATCCGGCCAATGGGAAAAGGGCCTTTGACCGGCAGCGCCATCTGTCCAGCGCCCTCATTGGCCAAACTTCAAACGTCCGTAACTCGCGAACTATCGATCCGGTAGAAATAACGCAAAGACGATATTTGCTCAGCTCTGAACCGTCGATACGATTCCACGATCTCCTCCTTCAAATATGGAGATTCTTTTTTTTCACCAGCACAAACAATTCGAGTTTCATTCCCGTGTTGGTGCAACGGGCTCGCGAGCGACCGCGACGAGAACGAACGTCGTCGTGACGCGTGTGTGCGTGGATCTCTGTCTTTCTCGGACTGGCATGCCGCGAGCTCCGCGTCGAGAGTGAGAGTTTCTCGCCACGGTGCGATACGCCCGGACGACGACCAGAAACGCGCACGGATTTTATGCAGCCGGGACACAGTCGTCGTTCCCCGTGTGACGCTATGTGAATTTTCGTATGCGTATAAACGCAGTTGCATGCAGATTCACAGGCGGGAGACTCCCGACATCGACGAGGCTGACGACGCAAGCGGAAAAACGTAACTTCAAGCTTATTCGCCGGCTAACGCGTAATCCTGGAGGGAGGACGTCCGCTCGATCTTTTCTCGTTCACTGGTGTGTTTTATGCGATTTGTTTTTTTTGTTTCCTTCCTTTCTTTCGTTTTGTTCGAGCGGTTTCGAGGGGGCGAATCGGAAAAAATTTTACGACGCCAGCAGCTAGCTCGTCTTGTTCGCGCGACGTCGAAAAAGGACTCGTGTCTACCTCACACTGATGGACGAACCGAGGGGCGGAGAGGCCAAGAAGCCAAGTGGATATGGAGAGCGAGCGAGAACTCCGCGAGAGAGCCTTTTACCTGCTGGCGAAATATGCTCCGGGCTAAGCTATACTTGCAGCGAGTTCTCGCCGCCGTGCATTTATCGAAGAAGAATATTTATATATGTATATGTATATATATGTATGTATATGTATATATATGTATGTATATGTATATATATATATATATTTATTGTATAGGGACTCTCGCGGGAGCTGCGGGCACCAAGAGTGGAAAATTTGCAGATAATCGTGTACACTGCCAGTGGCGAGCAGGCGGTTCGTACGGTTGTCGAGAACGGGATAGCGAATAGCGTATCGAAGAGAGGGAGGAGAGAAGTAGATACGCGTGTGTGTATACGGCGATAAACAATTGTTGGCTGGTACTCTACATGAACGAAGAAGAAAGTCGTGACTTATCGTTACAGCACCGCGGGTGTAATTTATCATTATAATTTAATTGAAAAACTATTCTTAGAACGAAAAAGAAAAATTGATGGGTTTAAAGAAGAGAAAATAACGTTCCCGTTGCAATAAAAATTGAGCGGATTTAATTCGATTGAAAATTTCTATGGGTTGGACGAATACAGATTTTTTCTTGCCCCGGCGATTTTTCTATGGATAAATTTATGTCTCAGTCCAAGGGGGGTTGTTCCCTGGCCTACAGTGCACGAACCATAATGATCGCGAGAGGCGGAGAGCGTCCCGTCGTTTTAATGGGGGCAGCGGAAAAATTTTACGAGCCAGCAGCAGCAGCAACACCGGCAACAGCCGCGCTGATGGGAACGAGGAAAAGAGAGAAGAAGGTCGAGGAACGAGAGGGTTCGTGTATGTTGTATCCGCTGTGTGTGTATATACATACATATGCAGCCGAAGATATACGCACGTGTATAGTTGGTTATACCTTATACGCGTGCACAGGTATTAACCCGCTGGTATAATAAGCCGAAGTTTCGAAGAGCTCCGGCTCAGCCAACGAGACTCGTTATGTCAAGGTTCGCGACGATAATATTCCATAAAGAGACTTTTCGAGGTGAAACGTTACGATCAATGAACAATAATTTTCCATTCACCACGTATCACGTATATCACAATAAGCGAAGTATTTCGCACGTGCGAACACTCATACACAAAAATAATAACCTAACTACTAAACCATCGTTATAACGAAAAAATTTGCACGATCGGCAGCTCCAATAATTTCTGATTAAATTAATTAAAAATTATAATTAGTTTGGTGTATAAAAAAAGAAACAAAAAATCATTGAGACACCCAGCCGAAGAAATTCATCGTGAAGTTATTGCGAAATGCATCAGTAATATCGACGTGTACATCGGAGGGGTTTGCTGGACGCCACAAATTATGAGAGCGTTTAATTGGCCTCGATAATGGAATCTGTATAGTTAGCGCCGGACGTTGATATCATCGTCGTTATAACCGAAATGCCAAGGGAAGGGGGCGCTGTTCTATCTTTCTCACTCTCGAATTTTCAATTCAAATCTTATTGTCTTTTTTTCGCGGCTCTGTCGCGGCGAACAGTTCTTCAACTCAAACGCGAAGATAAAGCTCTTTCCCGCGAACGTACTCGGCTGTCTATATATATATACATATAATATGTATACTCTCACCCCTCAGCAGTATCGTGATATTTTCACTCGCGCAATTCACTCTCGAGCTTGCTGCTGCCGCTTCTGCTGCAGCGAGCGCTTCGAGAAGAAGCGGCTACTGGGAGCCTCGTTTCACGATGTAACACCGTTGCTAGTTATTAAGAGTCATTAGTAACCGTGTTCCCGGCATTAACATCAACCTCTCGAGAGGTCGTTGGCAAGAATGCCTCGAGCACGGGCAGAGGCGAAACGGCTCGCCATCATCGGTACATGCAGTGACTCGTGCGACTCGATGTTTTTTTAACCCTCTTTTTTTTCTTTATTTTCCTTTCTTCTGTTTACTCCCTCGTTCGTTTCAACCAGAGCAAGAAAGTCGAAGAAGAAAAGAAGAAAAAAAGAAACACAAAATGAAAGAAAGATATAGAGATGGAACATTCGCGTCGAGAGCTTAATGAGTCTTTTCTCCCCCCCCCCCTCCTCCTCTCGCCCCCCACCACGCCCTTTTCCCCGTCTAACCGGAACTCTGTCTTCATTTATCCTCGCGTTAGTTCAAACTCGAACGGACGGCAAATTTTACGGCTCGCCCGTTCACTCACCCCCGTTACCGCTGCAACGAGTATAGAAGCTCAAGCATATTTTACGAATAGACGAAAAGAAAACAACGGGGCCTCCCGACGCCGCATCGAGGTCTCTCCCGCTTTCACGGCGACGAGAGGAGATATGAAGATTACTAAAAAACATATATTAAAAAAATAAAAGTTTTCGGAGCGAACGGAAGATTGTTCCGTTTTCGTCACAAAATTCCATTCACCAATTTTTCATTTGTTTCGTCTTTAGAGATAACTTATCGATTTTTGTTTTTAAATCACCGATGTATAGAGCAAGTTCCATGTAAATTCAAATGTTATTTTTAATGTCGAAGTTGACCAAATTAAATTTGCAACACATGTTTGCAGAGCATGTTTAAAACATGCTCAAACACGGATGACAGGGAAAATTTTCAGTGGACGGGAGTAAAGAAGAAGAGGAAGAAGAAGAAGCGAAGGGTGAAGGGGCGAAGGGACTGCTGAAGAGAAATGATCTGCCGACGAGCAAAGTGTACAAACGAATGGAAGAAACAGTGGTGGTTTCTGGCGACCGTTACACCGTTGAGCTGTGAAGATTCTACCTCGTGATTCTCACCGAACGATGTTGACTGCCGCTGTTTCTGCTAGTCTCTCGTGTGTTGGGGGACTCTATGTATACCCGAGCACAGAAGAAGAAGAAGAAGAAGAAGACGAAGAAGGAGGAGAAGAAGAGACCGCCTGCTTACTCGCGCGCCCGTCGTACACGCGGTGCAGAAATAGACGTAGCCGGGATGCCGAAGCGCGTCGTTGTGTGATTCTGATTCTTCCGCTGGCTCCTCTCTACTGTGATATGCCTCTTACTGTATATCCGCGATTCTCTCGAGATGTACCGTCTAGTCCCATAGCCTCCTACCTGCTTCCCTTTCGCCACGATTTTTCGCACCTCAAGCCCAGCAAACTAATTAAATGGGCGTAAAATAAAATCATGTATTCAAATTTGATCTTCATTTTTGGTGGAGCATGAAACGAACTCTGCAAAGATTTCACGGTCAATTAGAGACGGAAAAGTGTCGACTGCGAGGGATGGACGCGATCAAATACGCTCTAGGCGATTTATTTTGTTGGTCCAACAAATCAGTTGCTTACAACCCAATTCATAAGTTTATTGCGAACCGATTAATCAGTTGGTTGCGAACCAATTAATCGGTTGGTTGCACACTAAATTGCCAGTTAGTTGCAAACCGATTAATCGGTTGGTTGCGCCCTAAATAATCAGTTGATCGCGAACCAATTAATCAATTGGACCATCAAACTAGTTGGTTGCCAACCAGACAATTGGTAAACCCAGCGGAGTAATCTGTTGGCCCACCCAAATTGATCGCCCGGAGCGTATTTAGCATTCCTTGATGGAATTCCAAACGGTCATAAATACCGAGGAACAAATCGTACCATTGTTTCTTCTCCTACGTTGCCATAGGCAAGCGGGAAGAAGTGAAGAGTTGTCAGCGTATCGAGCCGTTATATATATGTGTATATTTAAGTATATATACTGAGTGTCGAGTGCGCTCCAAGAGCTCAGACATCGTACGTCGGCGTGTTGACGCATTGCGATGATACGTACACCCTCTCGGAGTCGCAGCAAAGACACGTAAGAATTTGTATTATGGCAATATATATATATATCGATGGTCAAGAATCAAAAGAAGGCAAACCCCATGTTATAATTGCATGGGTTACGCCCTTTCGACTCTTAAGCAACCATATGTACGTTATATATATACCTATATATGTACAGTAAAGGACATAGAACTATAGTAGTCTCAGTTTGCATGCATGCACCGGGTACATAGGAATCGGCTATAGCGCGAAGCGCGCGCGTAGCCGAGCACAAGGCTCGCGGGGAGCGTGTGTGTCGGAGCGAAGAAACTGGGACGGCAACAAGAGCGATAACAAAGGAGTCACTGTAACGCAGTTTGCGCCTATTGTACAACGATGTACACACACATGCGAGCCAGTCATACGAGAATTTCGTACATGCATCGAAACTCGTACCAAACCACACTCGTTCACGTATGTGTGGGTGCGTCTGTGTGTGTATTCGCGTTCACCGAGTGCTGGTACTGTGGACGAATCGCCCAGTTGGTTGCGTACGATTGAGGTAGATCCTGCGAAGACAAGATAGCGAAACACTGTACAATACTAATATTTGTTGGGATCCGATCGATCGTAGAGTGCGCTGTACAATACTATTATTTGTTGGGATTCGATCGATCGATCAATAAAGATACATCATTCGACTTCCTCTCAAATATTTTGGGAATTTCTTGCGAATCAAATATTCGAGTGATTTTTTTTAGTGGGAAAAAAATATTTGTTTTTTTTTCGTTGAGCAAGTTTCGTTGAGCAGCCGGGAAAGTTGGGGTTAAATTTTGTATTGTCGAATTGTGTTTAAGGCTTCGTGACGATCGATCACTGCGCAGGAGTCGAGGGAAAGGACGCAGACGTCGGGACAATGCGCGGTCCCCGGATCGAGGGGCGCGCGCCTCATTGGAAAAGTCGTCCCGAAGGTTGTTCACAGTGAAAGAGACGTTTCGTGAAACGATCGCGGAGAGCCTGGCCCGGCTGGTTGGTAGACCGGCGACGAAACCCAACTATACGAAGGACAACCGCCCGAGCGATCTTTCGGTCAATTATTTCTCCTTTTTTTTCTTCTCTCCTTCACTCTGTCCACCGTTGCCCGTAATACAATTTATTAATACTATTATCACGGCGTAAATAATAAAAGCAATAGATGCAGATACAGCCCGGCGAGAGATCATTCTCACTTATCAACGTCTCTAGACTTTAGACTCGGCGGTGCACGATTCGCGTTGCAGCACGAAGTCTCGACAATTAATTATATTCGACGCGAGAACGAAGGGATATTTCTCTCCACTTATTTATTTATTTATTTTTATTATTATTATTATATTGTTATTTTTTTCAATAGTCGCCGAGTTTCTCGTCCACGGTTCATGGATGCACTGTCGAGCTTAAACTCGGTCCCGACGTCTCAACCCCCGATACTGACTCTAGACGAACCTACCGCCGTAATACCCGAGTGCTCAGTATAACTGAGAAGAAGATCGATTAATTTAAGTCCCGAGATTATCCCACCGCGGGCAGTCACCCGAGACAACACCTCGGCACGGCCAGGCTGCTCTAATAAAACGACATTATCGGCAGTTCATTTGTGTTTATTGATTTCGTTCCAAAGCTTTTTGCTATTTTCTACCGCCTCGCAGGCCTCGCTGTAAGCATCGAGACAATCTCGCAGCCCTTTCACCGCTTCGATGCCCATTTCGAATCATCGTCCTCAGGGTTTCCAGTATTCGACTGATGATTAAATGAAAACTTTAGAATTATGACGAAAAAAAATGTTGCATGTGAAATATATTTACAGCCATTCTTTGATAGTTTTGAAATTCAACAGCGGAGAAGAAAAATCTTAAAAGCACTTCGATGTGTGATTTTCGCGATATCACAGAAAAGAGTTTATCACAAACATGCACACTGAGAAAAAATAACATAGTAAAAGCAACAATACTGACTTTTTACGATAAAAATAGTTCCCACATCTATATTTTATAATTACGACTATGACAAAAAATCATCGTTCCAACCATAATTATGATTTGACCAATTAAATATGCACTATCAGAAACTATCTATACAGACGTTCCCTCTGGGAACTATTGAACATAGGTGGGAAAAACTATCCTTTTTCTCAATGCATACACTGAAAAAAAATTGCTTACGGGCTGCCACAGAAAAAAATTGTTATTCCGATTCTACTTTCAATTCTTACAATTCCATATGATATTGGAACAACGACGGCAAGATTGTCAAGGTGACGTGTTATCGTTTCAATCCCGTATGGAATTGTTAGAATTAAAAGTAGAATTGAAATGATAATTTTTTTCTTTGGCAGCCCGCAATCAAATTTTACTTGAATCAATGATATTTTTTTTCAGTGTATTTAAGATCTAAGTTAAGAATACAATAAAAAAAATGAGCGTGGTTCATTCGCCTTGCAAAACAAAATAAGGAAGTATAATTTTTCGTTCTTCGTTTTTGAAGTTGTATAGTATTTTTTTACGAGGCAACTGATTCATGCTCGCTACTCTACAGACATTGAAACTTCCTCGTTCCTCGCGTACGGAAAGAGGGGGAGGGGATAGAGCGAGTCACCGTTTTAAGTGAGATACCCCGTCCGCATAACTGACTCATAGATCTCCATCTCTCTCTCGTCGGTGTGAATGAAAGCGAGAGTGAAAGAAAGGAAGCGATAGATCAGACGTGACGGAAGAGAACGGTCAGGTCTAGTGCCGTGCGAGGCTCTTTTCCGGATCGCGCAATGATAATCACACCCGGTCATAAAACGCCGCGTAGGGACACACACCAGCCAATCTCGAATTCAGAGTTTAACGATCCTCCGGCTGTGTTGTTGCCGTGAAAAGATAATCGGAGTGGGAGAAGTCTAGCGTGAGGTAGGTTAGTGCTCGAGCATCATCGAGGAGAGTTCCGCGCACTCGATCCTTTTATATATAAATCTTTGGCTCGGGGCCTTTGGCTTTCACGGATTAGTCTATTCACCCTTCTCGGCCGTCGTCGTATCGGGACGCGCGAGACGCTCTTGAATAATTCTTCGCTCCCATTTCTTTCTTTTTTGTTTAACTCTCAGAGAAGCTTCAAAGTTCCTCGACTCGGTGGAAAACCATCTTTACAGTGTAGATCCATGTAGAGTAAAGTAGATTCTGAATCTCATTTCTTAAATTTTTAAATTTTTAAATTTTTAAATATTTTTTATTTTCACCTAAAGCGCATGTACTCTCATTGGACATGCAGACATGCAAAATCTCTTCGAGGTGGTACCCTCTCGTCTCGCGTGAGGCAGGTCGGCGTCGACGGCCTCACTTCTTTCCTCTTTCTTTCTCTCGGTTTCTCGAAGCCCCCCGCCACGAGAGTATGGGTTTCTCCGGGCCTCTCTCTCACTCTCTCCCCGTCTCTCTTTCTCCGGAGGGGCTCACGGCCTTGGAACGAAAGATAGAACACAAGCTTTTCGCTCGACCGGGAGAAGCGAAAGGAAGCCGCCATAGGAAGATATCGCAAGGGTGGCGGTACGCGTCTCTCTTACCTTCGCGTGATGCCACGCGTGTAATTTGCCCTCTTCTCGATCACAGCTCGATGATTTTTCAGTGGGTATATATATGTATATTTAAACATGTATGTATATAGATAAATATATAATACACTCACGGAGGAGACTGTGTGCGCCCGCATGCGGTTCTTTCCTTGCTGCTGAACCGGACGAACCGCGGATATATTAAAGACTTTGTGAGATATTTAATATGAAAATTTGAATGAACGTTTTAACGAGCTCCAGAGCGAGAGAGAGAATCCACGCAAAGCGAAAGGATTTTTTTTCTTATGGGTTTCTTTTTTTTTTAAGGGCTCGGGACGCTGGAAAGCCTCTCCGATGCTACTTGAGGGAAAGGATCGCGATAGTGCGGTGCTCTGGATCCACACGCGTCAAGGACGCGTCTTCGCAGGCTGGTGCATCGGCCTCCCGGGAGGCAGGTCAGTGACGTCCGATTCGTCCGAGACCACTGGCGGCAGCCCGAGACGCCTCGCCTGCAGCGATGGCTGTACTTTTCTGAGCCATACCAGCTTGCTCCTCTCGCACGCGTTATGCACACACGAATTATTTGCGACGTTCGATGTGTCATTATTTTATTTTTTTTTAACCGCGTAGGACACTTTTTTTAACCCTACGGAGCATGTTGGGTAGAGTCTTTTTTTCCAAAGGTTTTCTAGTGAAAAACTATGTTTCAATTTCGATGAAGTATCGAAGAAAATAATTTGAACAAATTCACAGACACGAGTGCCAAAGTTTCTAGGCTGAAGCAAACATTTGTAGATTTTATCTAGCGGTTTTGGAGATACGGTACAGAAACGAGGACGAAAAGATAAAGTACCGTCCTCCGAGGAATCAAATTTTGAATAGGTCGATCAACTTCGTGAGAATCGATCAAGTTTATTCCTCTCGCACGCGTTATAACACGTGAATAATTTACGACGTAAGGATACTTTTTAACCCTACCGAGCATGTTGCCTTTTTATTGGGTCTTTTTTCCAAACGATTTCGGGCGGAAAAATATTTTTCAATTTGGATGAAGTATCGAAAAAAATAATTTTCAAAAAAAATCACAAACACGAGTATCGAAGCTTCCAAGCTAAAGTAAAAAGGTATAGATTTTGGGTCGATCCGTTTTGGAGGTACCGTACAGAAACGAGGTCGAGGAGATAAAGTACTGTCACGTGAAGTGCGAAATTGGATGCATTATAAATTTTTCATTTTTTCCACCCAGTACGGCTGCTTTTCAACCCTACCGAGCATATTGCGCAATGGGTTTTTTTCAAAGGTCTTCGAGTGAAAAAATCTTTTTCAATTTGGATGAAGTACCGAAGAAAATAAATTGAAAAAATTCCCAAACACGAGTATCAAATCTTCTAGACTAAAGTGAAAATTTATCGACTTTTGATCGAGTCATTTTGGAGACACGGTACAGAAACGAGGACGAAGAGATAGTCCTCCGAGGAATAAAACTTCGAATCGTTCGATCGACATAAAAAAAAATTGCGTTCCAAAAAAAAAAAAAGCAAGGAAAACAAATTTCATCAGAGAACTCAGCATGTAGAGCGATATTTTCCAATAAAAAAAAATAAATAAATAAAGCGAAACCCCTTGTCGACACCTCGCAGTGGATGAAATTCTTCGTCTTCGTCCGCTCGCGAGGTCGCTTCGACGGACCGTCTGCTCGGGAAATTGAATTTCCGCTCCGGTCTCTCTCGCTCCATCCTCCCTTCTCGCTATCTCGAGAACGAGGCTGCGACTGCGACGACGGACAGACGTCGGAACTCGGAATCCCCGTTCTTCCTCGAGAGGAACGGTTTCCATCTATCCCGGAGGTTCTAGCGATCGCGATCGGTCCCGACGGAGAGGAAGCTTCGAGACGCCCGCGCGCACACACAGACGAACGGACTCTCCCTCGAAGAACTCTCGTTCTCTGCCTCCACGTTCGTGGCTACTTGGCCGCTCGCCAATCCTCTCCGTAGCTCCTCTCGGACAATCCATATAGCCCGCTCGGCCCACGGTAGCCGACACCCGAGCAATTTTCCAGCGTCAAACGGACCTTGAAGCTCCGCTCGATGAACCGACGGAGCACGGCTTCGACTATTCTACAGCCTCCGCACGTATATTACGCACATCCGAGTATCGCAACCGTTCGTGGGTACGCATACTCCGCCGAGGTGTATAAAGCCCGCGCGAGAGCGCGAAACCGCGTTTCGACGAATAAGTCGAAACGCTCCGACGACTTATTTGTACGATCCGGCAATCCCGATCGGAAAGGGACACGACGGTGCGGTCGGATGCAGCGGCGATGCAACCGCGCAGGTGACGTTCGCGAACTCGGTTCACATACATGTATATGTGTGTATATGGTACAGCACAATATATACACACGGCACGCAGAAGCCATTCGATCAGGCGATTGCAGGTGCGCGAAGAAAACGTCTATACGCATACAGCGGGCAGCGCGTATTGCACTTGGACCGAACTCGGGTTCGAGAAGACCGGAGAACAGGACTCAAGGACAGTTCTGACAACGCGATCGCGGACAGATATGCAATTTTTTTTTTTTGCTCGTATTCTAATTATTATTATATATATGTATATTTTTTAACATGAAAAATGGTATTCGATGTGGTGGAAGTGATACGAGCAACGCGAATGTTATATTAATGGAAGAATTTCTCGGCATCCAGTTTCGTAGCTCGATCTAACGATTATTCTTTCTTTTTTTTTATTCTCTCCTTCTTTTTCTGCTATTGATTGCATCCTCGGGAATATAGGGTAATATTCAATCTAGTTAATGGGAGGCCTCACTGGTACATAGCGAAATGGCTCGTATGTATACGTATTTATGTACGAGCCTCGAGTGCATTGTGTATAGTCACGCCGTGGCGTCCTCAATTTCGCGTCTTTCCGCGGAGCGTGGCCATTATATCGGAGCGAGTGAATATACCTGCATCGGAAATAATAAACGTAAATGCGGCCTTTTCCCCCTCCGTTTCTTTTTTTTCTTCGTTTTTTTCGTTCATTATTCCCGGCAAGGCGAGATAATTGTTTAGCATATTACGCCCGGCACGGTCCGATGGGTGAAGAATGGTGGAAGACCAAGGAGCTCCGGTCGTGTAACTCGCAGCTTGCTCCTCGCCGGGTGATCGAGATCGTCGTGTGATCGATCGAGAAATCGAATTATCCTCGAGTCGGACTCGCATTCGAGAAAGAAACGGAGACCGGCGAGAAAATCTTTTATGGCTAATACTGATTCGCTGACAGAGACGGCTCCTGCCAATAATCGGCTTGGACAACCTGATCCAGCTAATTATATCCAGCTGCGACGATGCGACGTTTTTTTAACGTTCAGCGGTTTTCATTCTTGTTTTTTTAACTTTCGAAACTTGGCAGAACGTAGCCTTGTTCGTATTATTATTTCATTCTTTATCGTATATAATGTTTCTTTTTCTTTATGAGGTCGTAAAATTTCGTGGAGGCCAGCGTGGCGCCTCTTCCCCCACTATATACGATTTCGGGAGCCTCCCTTCGAGAGCACACATCTGGAATAATTCGCGTCGAACGCGAGTCCCAGTCCTCAATCTTTCAACGCAATTCTACATATTCTCGAGGCCATCGGTGGACATGAATAAAAACATACGGAGAGGGATTTTTTCGACGCCTTTTTCCAAACCCGCGAGGACAGGAGCCGGTGATGCAGACTCAGTCGGTAACAAATTGTTCATGCCCATTTTATCCGCGACTATCAATATCAATATTTCGGACAAATGAAAATTAGGTTTTCGTGCATCGATATATAGCATACTAAAACTTAATTTGCTTTTTCCGAAATATTGTCTATGTCTATGTCACATGCCCTTATGGAGCGCTTCACAGTATTCAAATTAGTGCTAAATTTTTTAAATCGTTTATGCAAACTGTTACGCATCAGCAGATGTCCTTAACCTAGAAGAAAAACATTAATTGTAATGGATTTACAAAAATATTAACTGATTTGTGTTAATTTTCGAAAAGGCGCATATTCATTGAGTTTTTTTAAAAGAGTAATTTGTCATTTTCGCTCGATTTTCATGAGTTACAGCCCATAACGTTTCTATAAAAAAAAACCGAAATAACTCTTCCTTGAAAGATGCTCTATGAATTCACCATCTAGATATTCTATAGTATTTTATGTTTAGAAATGACAGTTGTTTGTTTATGAAGGAATTTTGTCGATGGGTAAACTAAACGTGGAAAATACTATCGAATAGATGGTGAATACGTAGAGCATGTTTCAGCGAAAAGAATGAGGCGTAATACATCAAAATTGAACTAAAATTACGGATTATTCTTTGAAAAAACTGATCCAATATGTGTACCTTTTCGAAAATTAGCACAAACCAGTTCATATTTTTTTCAAATCCATTTCAATTAATGTTTTTCTACGTTAAGGACATCTGCTGTGTTAAAAATAACCATCCGCTATAGTCAATAGATGGGTAAAAGTTTGTGTAAACAACTTTAACAATGTAGCACTCATTTAACTAGTGTGAAACGCTCCAACCTCTTTAATTCACCGGGAGGGGGCGAATAATGGATCACTTAGGAAAAGAACAAAAGAGTCGTAACTAGAGTACAAAAAAAAAGTTTTTCCACGACCAAAACTTCGATATATGCAGTGAGTAAAATTATGCAAAGGCTTTAATAAATCGAGAGTATGTAGACTGTGAAAAATTATTTGTTTGATACGAGTAAATTTTGTCGTGCTAAAATAATTTGATTTTAAATCAATCGAATGTTTTTAACGGTACGAGAATCATTCAGAATCCGGGATTGGGTGCCGCCATCGATGGCAGGTATTAATTGAATAAAAAACGCGAATAGCACAAGAATAAATCGTACAATGAACGATCGATAAGTTAAAAAAACGTCTGGTTATCCGGCTTGAGCACAAAATGACGTTGTACCTTCAATTACGCTCCGTTCATTGATTACTCTCATAAATTACTCAAATGCAATAAATTCATAAAACTGATATTTCGAAGATCGTACAAGCTATATTTGTTAGATTTTTTCTTCTGCAAACGTATCGACATTGAAATTGGTATACCTTCGTTCCATAAAAATGTCATCTAAAACGTAAAAAAAAGTTTGTCCATTTAACAAAAACATCTCCTCCACAATTTCTTAAGTTTAAAGTACGGTCCATTGACAAAAAGTAAATGGCAAAATCAACAGGAAACACACTGTGGATCTGTGTTAATAAGAAATATTTGATGCATGAACAAACCATTTTTACTGAATACATACAATTTTTATGATAACGTTTCTATAAAAAAAACCGAAATAACTACATATTTCTGAGATAAAAAAAATAAACAATAAGAAAGGCGTCCAGTATTGTCAAGTAACCCGCATGACTCTCAGCTGTCGTCCTAATGCATCCAGAAGTCCCGTGCAGCGAGCTTTCATCTCTGTTCCAATGCCCCAACCCCTCTGACTTCTTATACTTTTCTTCCCGAGTGAATCTCGCGTCTTTGAGCAGTGCCCAGGTTCGGCGCGTGGAAACGGCGCAAAGGGAGTCTCCTCTCTCTCCTGGCGATCCTCGCTAACCGGTTCTCCTGTATTTTCACGACGGGCGTTTGAGTGCATATCGGCACGAGTTGAGGACCGATACTCTCTCGGCGTTCACGCAAGATTGCGGTCTCTCTCAAGGCGGGATGCGCTTTGCTTCGGTGTTCTTATTTTTCTCAAACGATCGCCGCACGCAAGAGTATCGCCGCCGAGACGACAGACTTCCGACGATGGAGGAAAAAAAAATCGATCGCACGCCTAGATCGTTGATGAGTATAAGTCGTCGAGACCGAGGACGTTATCTTTTATTTGAATTCGATAAATTTTTCATTGTCCGATTCTGCCGATCGGGATATCGTTCGTCGGGCGATACAACTCACATTGGCGACAGTTGGAGGGAAATGGAAGGAATTGACAAAGCGTCTCTTTCATCGAAGCTACGGGCTAGGGCGCGCGCGCGATCGCCTCGTGTGCTGATGACGCAAGAAAGCGAGTCACGCGCGGGTTTAGCGATTTGATAAAAAAAAAATTAAATACCAAAAAAGCGATTGGAAGAAGGTAGCTACGAATGCTGAGAAGATTACTGCGACGATATAATGAAGGAACATTGCAAAGAATTAAAAAAATAATTATGTTGATAATAAGAAATAAATATAGTTTGATCGTAAAATAAAAACTCATGAAAAAAAAAATCACGACCGGCTTAAAACTGTCCGTCCGGAACGCGATATTAAAAACAAAATGATATTTCGAGGCTGTTTCTATAGTTTTTTCTGTAGTTGGAGCTCCGAGAGCCTCGCCTTAAACAGCAACTTTAATGCGTATATTTGCACGCCCAATAAAATCAACAGTAAGGAAACGAAGTGAAGGTCAATGGGGACGCCGTTAAGATTCGTCGGTCGGAACGTTTGCATGAAGTGCACAAGAAATGAGAAACTCGTTCACAGGCGCTTGTCTCTCTGCTTTCCTTGTTATCCGTTGTGTGCAGCATGAGAAAAAAGGACGCGATTCACCGAGCGAGACAATCAGACGCTGCAACGAGAGATATATATAGAGAAGTGGCAAACGCGCCGACCGTGAACTCCCTATATTTGTCTCTGATAATTTTTACGACAACGATACCGCCGACAGAGTCCAAGTGAGAGAAACGAAGAAGAAAAAATAAAAAGAAAAAAAATCGGACGGTCGTACGATCTACCGTGTACCGCGTACGGCAACGTGTATTATCTGCGTGACTTTCGTGGGTTCGGTCATTAAAACGCCAGCGAAGTGTGTTCCCGCTCGTTCTCTCGTCTACGGGGAATTCGCAGCCGCACTTCGTCAATGAACGTTTGGTGACCGTGAGTTATGTCGTGTAACTGCACTGAATCACGAAACTCACCAACCGGAGACCTCGAGTCGAAGAATAAAGATTATAAAGATACTAACGGTTATGTTGGTTCGCGCGCTAGCAGTATCTGTGCGAGTGTATGTCTGTATCTGTGAGTATCTGCATCTGTGAGTATCTGTATCTGTGAGTGGCTGTATCTGTGAGTATCTGTATCTGTGAGTATCTGTATCTGTGAGTATCTGCATATGTGAGTATATGTATCCGCGAGTACCTGTATCCGCGAGTATCTGTAACCGCGAGTATCTGTAACCGCGAGTATCTGTATCCGCGAGTATCTGTAACCGCGAGTATCTGCATCGGTGAGTATCTGTATCGGTGAGTATCTGTATCGGTGAGTATCTGTATCGGTGAGTATCTGTATCGGTGAGTATCTGTATCGGTGAGTATCTGTATC
>JAPYZD010001005.1:0-26363 GCA_030522725.1 Ichneumoninae sp. B BG-2022a | reverse complement strand
ATACTGAAAAGCGAGCTTAAGTCTCCAGGGTGGAAAACGTCGAAAGAAAACTCCCAAGGGACGAAAGTGAACGGAATGCGAACTGCGCATGCGCGACTCGGTCATTTCACCACAGGTTCACGACTGGCATGCAATAGGCCACTTTCGGCTCGCAAGGCTGCCATGTAAAGTACCGCGATTCATGCAGTGACAAAAAATAATAACAATTAATGTTTTGTGGCGATTAATCGAAAAAGATCGCGTTACACTCTGTAGATTATTCAAGTACGTTATATGAAAGTGAGATTATTGTAGACAAATCCAACCACCCCCATTATGTCCCTACCGGAATATCATCTCCTCATTCATTTTTTACACCTTGAGCGAGAAGATGAATGTTACCACGATAGACTTGGTAATCGATTAGCTACACGTCAATACGTATACGTGTGACCTATAAAAATCTGGCAGCAAAATTAATCACACAAAAAAATAACTGACACTGTCGTGGTCACTGCCGGGACGCTACCTAAGTTTCGGTGACGTGAACTTATTCGGAAAAAATTCTGTCAAGAGACATTGCGGCGTTCCGACAAACACTGGAGACAACGAAAACAGCAAAATCGGGGGCCTCAGTGAAACGCATAACTCCCGTCTTTTTGCCCTAACGGGCAGTTGGGAGTTAAAAAGTACGGTAACTATACTCATCTCGTCACCGAGATTCCAGTGAGAGAGGTCGATAATAGAACTATAGCTTAAAACGATGTTAATTAATCCTGGGTACGATTATTCAAAATACTACATAAAAGTTACATTATTTTAGTAAAAGTTACATTATTTCGGACATGACTGATATGACGACAATATAACACAACAGCCCAAGCGCCACGTCAATAATTTAAGAAAGCCGAAAGTACAATCGGCTACATATCGGTTAACGACAGTTATTTCGTATAAAGTACGTGGATTTTTATTATAGCGCATCACTGCAGTGAAGTCAGCACGGTCAAATAGGACATCGATGTCTTTAACACCTGAAACAATTTTAATCGCTACTTAACACAAATAAAGATTCTTCACTGAAAAAATGAAAACCAGTAAACATTGGGTAACTCACGCCACAAAAGTTTTCGATCGACATGACGTACACCTTTCCGGCCGTTATGACGCAGGGCTTTATACTCGCTCTTATAGCAAGAACGATCAGTTTTCTTGTTTTCAACGACATCAAGTACCATTTAGAGCTGTATCTGTATGATACAACAAATGATTGTTGGCTCTTTTTTCGCGTATTCTTGCATATTTTTGCGATACTTTACGTACACGGAGGTCGGGAAAGAATTGCTCGATTCCATTATCCAATGACCAGGTAAGGTGACGACGAAAAGATGAAACAATAAGCCGAAAGTGTACAATGCAAATCTTACAGCCACATCCTTTTCCGTGCCCTTAGCAACCGCCTGCACTAACATTATGGAAATTGTACGGAGGGAAAGTGAAACGATTCGGGACAATTATCTACCTGATAACCTGTGACGCTCAAGTCCACCATATTGAGTCCTACCACGACCAGGAGACTCGTCTCGTTCGTGAAGGCTATCTTCCTTATGTACCTGTGTTGAGGAAAAATATTCAGTGAAATTGCCTTGACTATCGAATCAGTGGAGTCAATAACGTATGTGTGCGCTTGGGTCTTACTAATTCGATCTATCACGGTAAAATGAGACATCGACAATGGTTCCCTTACTTACGCTACGAGGCATTTGTGTTTCTTGATACAAGACACAACGGCATGATAATAAATACCATCACGGATATCAGGCTTGCGAGCTACATTCGTGCGGTGATCATCTTGTATTGTATTCTCTAGACTACATCTGTAGAAAAAGACCGCTACAGTTGGATCATCGTATTATAAACTGGCAGGTCGTTGTGGTTCGGGCGTTACGCTCCCTCGCTATGGAGTGTAGAATTTAGAATCAGAAAATTTACATTTTCGGACATTTATCGGAAACATATTACTTCCAGCTTGAAAGTCTCATTTTTCGACCGGAAGTGAAGTCATCCCGGAATTACGTCTAATAAGTTTTAAATTGGAAGGGACGTATTTCCGGTATGACGTCACTTTGGGTGGAAAAATGCGTTTTCTCGACCGCAAATGACGAATTTCCAGTCGGAGAATTCTCATTTTCTGCACACGACGATAGCGCATCGCGCTTTGCTGCACCCATTATTGAGCACATTCACACTTGAAAGTTGTGTGTGTATTCAACGTGACATTTATCAGGCAGTTGAAGGGGACAATCCTGGTTGTACGTTTTGCTATTTGTCAAAAACCGGCAGTGTACTAAAATCGACCGATTATTGAATTTGACAAGAGTCGATCCATACGTTAAAATGCAGCAGTATCATTATTTACCGTGAATAATAATCAATGGTAACACGTCACCTGAGTATTTCAAACATTCCGCAAACATGTTGTGCCAGAACTATGTACAGTGAATCAATCGCCGGCATTACTCCAAGGAACACTATTATCGTCGACCAACAGTGAAGTTGAATCCACCACCAGTACTCCTCCTGATCGACCCCGTAGTCTGTCGGAATAACGTCGAATGTTGGTCGTGAGTTATTTAACGGTACTAAAGCGTCCAGGATTTTCGGCATCATTGCCAAGGTCAGCCAGAAGACGATAACGAAGTATGTCAATGCTGCAACAACACGAATAACTCGCATATTTTCAATACATCTTTTACTAATGTTATATCGATAAGTTCATATCTTCATTCTGCTGACATAACCACATCATTGACCAAACTCTTCCCGTCTCTCCGTATTGCTTGAGAATATTAACTTGCACCGCGTCTTGCGTGTCTTCCCAGTTCCTCCGCGTGTCATCGAGAAGGCTCCTCAACTTCAAGAGACAAAATTGAATTTCAGTGTCTTATATTTTGGATCATTAAAAAATGCATTCTCACGTGTTTCTGCTTAACCATGAAATTGAGCAACTTGATTTGGCAGGTCACGTTCGTTAGTAAAGTTGAGAAACACTCGGAGAAACTATCCAATCGACCCCATGACGATACCATCGCCCGTGTCTAAATCCGATTAACATGTTAGGCATGGAAAAAACAACTGAGTTTACGTTAAAATACAAAAAATAACAAGAGACCCACAACCGCATTAGTAGAATTTCATCATTAATATAAAAATTACGAAGTGGCTTACCTGAGGCCCTAGCATTCCAAAGCTAAATGATAGTAGGATAAACGTTCTGATTCTTCTTTCCAGTGGAGTTTGATAGGGCCATTGGCCGTAGAAACACAACATTCGTTTATTGAGACTGTAGGATGGACTATCGAACAAGACCATGGACTTTAACGAAGTATCGTTTGAATTCTGCATAGCTTGTATTTCGTTTTCCACGACTGCGTGCAATGTGTCTGTACTGTGCCACGCAAGTGATAAAAACACCATGCGAAGAAGAAGCGTTATGCGATCTATAGTAACCGGCTAAGGGACGTACGGACTGTCCTCCAGGGCATAAACACATTGCGGGTTTGAGACGGTCCTACATATAATTTGCCTTTGCGTGCAAGCAAACGCCGAGGATAATGGTGTTGGACCATTTGCATAGCTGATGATCAGTAGTGGTATCCGCTATTGCGGCAAGGACGGGACATTGAAACGATAATACATGCGAGTCGATAATGTGTGATGTATTATGAATAGATTTTTATAGAATTCAGCAAGACACTTTAAGTGCTTATATAAACGGTGATGGAAACATAAAAGTCGTTGTTGGACAACTACGACACTTCGCTCAATTTTTTTTAACCCTTGACGAGGCAACTTATCTTTGCACTTTACCGGGCATGTGGCGTCAGTTTGACACCCAGTCGTCCTCTTCCTGTAAATTGCTCTCCATAAACGATACTATTAACGTTTATTGGCAACCCTATGGTTTAAATACAGAGGAATCTCTTCGTTATTCGATAAGGAATATAATGGTGTAGATTAAAGTCTGTTTTCCTAAACCAAGAGTGGTGAAAAAGTGTTTTGAACGGAAGTGCAAAAACCTTTTGGAAAATGTAAACCATTATAACAATAACTAGATTTTTTGTGCGGTAATGGGATTAACTTTATTGAATGCCAAATCTACTTACTCGTCACGTTTATTTTTATTTCAGACATATGTACATGGCACAACATAAGGCAGAATAACAACGATCAACCGTAGCTCTCCGTACAAAATAATTACAGAGCATCGTTTAGATTTTTACAAATCTTCGAAGGGACTGCCACATCGAACGTTGTAGAATTGATCGCACACTTGGAACTGTTGATTGAACAGGGTACCATTGCCGCACAAGGTGCTCGATAACAATCTTTGACCCTGGCACAAGTGATAAGCCTGTCAACAAAAATAAATCATTCGGCATAAAAAAAATATCGGACACAATATAGCCACAACGAAAAGTATTACCTGACATCCGGTCGCGATATCCGACCACAGTTGATCCCCGAGTCCGTGACACGTGAAACCCGTGTAAGGCACTCGATGAAACGTAGGGTACAGTGGAGGTTCGTGTGGTACATGTAAATCGTGATACGCGTCGTAGGGTGTCCCATCGGCATTGTAAAAGTGTCCAGCCCAAACTGCACTAATGGCAACTGAAATCCAAAGTGATCAATGATGAAGAAAAAAAACTTACTAGTCGAATGATATTTGAAAAGGATTGTAACCCACCGACGATGAAGATAACGAAATGCTTCATGTTGCGATTATGAAAATATCGTGTATTCGCGACGAAGGATGAATATTTTTGGGGCACGGATATCGATTGGTAGTTGCAAAGTATGGATGCGTCCTTTCCAATCGAAAGGTGGAGGAGAACTGACGACGAAATAATCTACCCAACGTCCAAGTGGCCCGTTTCTTGGGCGAAACATCCAAAGCGATCGGGAGGGGTATTCGAAGGTTTGATCTTCAATTCACTTAACTATCACGGACGCCGTTGTAGGAATTTAACAGACAACTCATTTTAATTGGGGTCGTTTCGTGGCAAATTTACCATTTACTCCATTTTTTAGCCCCTGAAAGCGTACATCGTATGAATGTACATTGATGGGTGAAACTTTCCTAAAAATTGAATACATTTCACCTGAAAAGCTTTATGTTACATTATCCCATTGATGACAATGACAAAGATTATGAACATAAGTAACCCTTGATTATAAGTAACATTGATTATGATCATAAGTAACCCTTGATCATAAGTAACCCTTGATCATAAGTAACATTGATTATGATCATAAGTAACGGTGTGACTTAGGAAGGTAAGTCACACCGTTTGAAACGATACCGAAACGCGACTAACGGACGCGGTGACTTATCAAGGGTTTAATTCTGTCTCTAAAAATGGGTATCTGGGATACAAGATAGGCATTTTTTCCTTCGTGACAATAGATCGCCTTCGGCACCCAGAAATATCAGTATTGCCTGTTTAATAATTCATCCGATAATGAAGGTCGCACTTTCGGTACTCTCTATGCACAATAATCGGTTGTAAAATTCTTGGTGGGCGCACAGTAGTAGGACAACCGGCTTCTGGACCGAAGTTATTTCATAACAAACATTCACCGCGCGCGATCTCGCGAAATGGTAACTGGAGTGACCGATACCACCTTCCGCGGGTCTCCACCCACTTGTCTACGCTCCATATACATACAGTACGCTTTAAACTGAGCGTTGTAAATCGGGTCACCCGAAACCCCCATATAATATGTAAGAGCGATGGATACGAACAGCCACCGAACAAAGTCAGTAAAAAATTTAAAAAAAATCAATCACAAAGATATATCGCCAAGAAAAAAAATCTGATACCACTTGTTTCTAAAATCAATGCACAGTTGTGGCATTCAATTTAATTTTTTTATTTTCTGTTTGATTAACGCTGTGTGGAAAATTTATTCGACCAGTGTTCGACTACTTTTGTACTGTGCGAATTTCGGAATCAATGGAATTCAGGTCAAAGCGGCCGACGGTATCAATTTTTCGCTCGGTTTGGTAAATTCGTGAAGCGGGAGGAGCGTATTATACGTAGTCCGTACCAAACGTCCTTACTCTGCTTTCTTTATATATTTTCTTCGACGAAATACCTGTATTGCACAACGTGCGACTGGCGCCAGCAGCCTCTCACACTTTCGGAGAACTCTCTGTTCTGTCTCCGTTAAATTCTCAACCAAATCATTGGGCACCTCTTAATCGATCGGAACTTCTATAAATTGTCATGTATCGTCTAGAATAATTGGATATAGCTGAATATCGTCCCACTTGAGTCAACGGTTGATTATTAGGTGTCAACTTTATCATTGTCAACGATGAATGATTATGGTGGTATTTTTTATGCGAGTGCTTGAGTTCCGAACTCATGTTACTGAAAATCAAACTAAGCAAAACTAATGTTACGATACTAGTGCGTGAAACGTACCAAATTTTACTTCACAAGTTGTGAAAGTGGGGCTTTTGCGTAAAACTGCTGCTTTCGCACCGTGTGTAATGATAGTACTTCGCGATACTAGTGCGGGAAAGTGGATATTACACGCAGGTTGTGAAGTGCAGGCTTCGTCTAATATTCGCTACACCGCACTAGCATTGCATAATATTTCTTGTAACAAATGCAGGAGAAGTTTTACTCCGTGTCGGTTGATTGCGACGCTGTACTGCGCATGCGCCGCACTTTTCGCACGCTTAAGGGTGAGAAAAGCGAAAAGTAAGATCGGACCAATGTGCGCATAAATCGGGCATTTATAGTACGCTTCGCTTTAAACTGCCACTCTCGCCACTCTCGCCACTTTCGGTAGGCACGAAAAGTAGCACTTTACATGCATGAGTTACAAAAACACTTTTATGTGACGTAACTTCCATTTTTGAAAGTTTCAGTTTTTCACCGGAAGTGACGTCACAGAGTCGAACTCTAAACGTCTTCTAGGCGACTAATGTTGCGCCAGATTTCGATCGACAATGTGGACAACGAGAATAATAACAATTGTCTGTACATTGGACATTTAGTCATTTATTCGTTTAGTTTTAACACAACAATTTGATATGTTTCTGTAGGATTGCGAACGATCTCGATGAGTCTTCACGAAGATGCTCTCTCACCATGTCCTCAGCTACGGCGAAGTTCGCGATAGTCGGAGACTCGTCAAGTTTTTATCGTTCAAACGTATAGGATGAGTGTTAACAAAATTGCCAATCCACCGAGCCTCACGTTGGCCGAGGACGATGGTTGCGAGCCAATTTTGTTGTCGTCGATGTCGCCGCTTGTCTTCGCGAGAGCTAAATTGATAACGCGCATGAGCGGATAATCGTTCGGTGTCAGAGGATCCAAAAAATCGGTGTGAAGCGCAGCACAATCGCCACGGAAGTCGTCCGTGTCGATACTCCAGATCATCGCACCTGCCAACCTCATTTTTGCTATATACTCGATTTTCTTCACGAAACTCAAAGGGTTGTCGTAGATCACTACTTTATCGGCGTTCATCGCGTAAGCGCTGTTTCCATCCTCGTGCCAGCCGGTACGCCAACCTTTCGGGTAATCCATTAGTTCTTTGCAGATCTTGAAAGAAACGAAAACGGTCAATTTTTTACGGTAACGTGCGCAGGGAGACATTTTTTATAAGGCAATTTCCCACAAATTTTAGCTTCCTCATGGGGATCCTCAAGGGCATTAAAAAATATTATTCACACTGAGGAAAACGAATGAATGGATTAAGGATGCATCACATATACATTTCCAACCAAAAGTTTCATTCGATCGAAATTTCAGTACTTTGCGATATGCCAAAAATCTGAAAAAAATAATCCGTAAACCTTTTACGTATGATGATTAATAATAATGCAACAAGTTATTAACAAATTGTTATAAAAAATAATTCATTCTATAAAAATTTCAGTACTTCGCGATGTGCCAAAAATCTGAAAAAAATCATCCGTAAACCTTTTACGGATGATGCATAATGGTAATGCAAAAAGTTATTAACAAATTGTAAAAAAAAAAAAATTTACAATCGATTGAAGCACATAATCGTTTAATAAACAATGCTTCGTTTGTATTAAACAAACCAGGTCGAAGCGACTTTTGGTCGCTTCGCCCTGGTCAAAAAAAAAACATTCTTCGTGCAATATTATGCTCACCTCGTTGTACCCCAAAAATCCATTTTCTCGGGTAAAATTGCCCATGAATCCGGTATCCAGTGCCGTTGCACCGATCGGACTGTCGACTGAGTCGTTACTCGGCATGGAGGCGAGTACGAAAGTTCTCCCGTACATCGGCAAACCGAGAACGAGCTTTGAGCTCGGTGCTCCGAGCCTTAACAAATAATTGATACTCTCCTCCTACACAGGCAAATGTAATATATATGAATGACACTCGTTACGATAAAAACAATACTGTATCTTTCCATTTTACAAAATTTTACTCATTTACCACGCAAAGACCATCCTGACATTTTAGTGGCGCATTCGGCAAAACTCGCCGATCCCACGCGCCATGGTAATCGTAAGCCATAACGTGTATGAAGTCGAGATGCTTCGAAATTTCAGGAATATCGTAACCAACGTCTATAGTCGCTTTGGCAGCGCTTATAGCCGCTGTTAACAACAAACCTCGCCTCTTCAGCGCAGAACCCAATTCCTAAAAAAAAATGTATATATAAATTTTTCGACCCAATATAAATTTATAAAGATATTACAAATTTATCAATAAGCTTCAAAAGTTCAAACTTGAAATTTCTTATATTATGAGAAAGCGATATGAAAATTTCAATCTTTAGTTTTTATGAGGAAGCTGTATGAACATTTCAATTTTCAACGTTTTTTCCTTATTACTGTAGACATACTTTGACGAGCAGACTGAAGTTTTCCCTGTCGTGCGGAGCACCACCTCGCGATCCAGGAAATTCCCAGTCGAGATCCAATCCATCGAAATCGTAATTCCTATGATTAAAAAAAATACCACAAGTCAATGAGGATATAATTGTCAATATAATTGTCAACATAAACAATTTTCAAAAAATGTCCTCAAGTACTTCGTAAAAAAAATGAACCTCGTGTTTTTCCTTACTTCATAAATTCGAGAACGCTGTCGACGAAGACTCTTCTAAGAGGCGGTGAAGCCGCGAGAGCTGAATAATTGGCGCTACCCTCGTTCCATCCGCCGATGGCGAGGGAAACTTTGAGACCGGGATACTGACGACGAAGACCGGTCATCTTTCTATACGTTCCCTTTCCTGATCGATCGATCATCGTTTAATCATTATCGCGCCCGCTTTAAGGCGAACGCAAATATCGCCGTCGGTAACAGAAACTGTAATCCATTTGTTTATATTTGAAAGGGCCTTGAACATTTTCAGACGAAATAAAATAATTTAAATTTTCGTCTTTCAGTGTACACAATGTGCCAGTAATTCGAATCATCGGTAAGGTCTCACACTCTTGCAAAAAAAATAAAAATAAAAAATGACACTACAGTTTCCATTACCGGCCGAGCTCGAATGCGACGCGTCGATTTGATATGAAAATGTTTTCAATTTTTAACAAAAATACTTTACCATAATCTTCTTCGAGATCGAGATAGGGATCGAGACTCTTGATCCTCGAGGTCGTTGCGTTGAGGCCGGCGAACGCGTAGATCAAGTGGGTGCAATGTTCGGGTCTCAGATCTTCGAATTGAAATTGTCCCCTGCCCGGACGAAATGTTGCCCACGCAGCGACGTAACAGACGACGATCTTGTCGTGTTTCGGCCTCGAAGACTCTGGTGTAAGAACAAAATATTTTGTGTTACATCTTCTTAGATGTTGAAACTAATCACAATAATGTCTAATATTATTATCTATGTATAATATTATCTCAGCGAATGATGGGGGAAAAAACCTAATTTTTCTTTCAGGAAATTGTCTGAACATTCTTATGGTAATCGCGTGACTAATGCGAATTTCTGGTCGCTCCCGAACCGACGGGACGTCGTCTATACACATGGACGTCGTCCCAGAGCTCATCGGAGAAGGAGTCCCGGACTCGGCACTTGTCCCGCGATTACTATACAACTTAAGCGATCGTTCCAATATATTTCTCCCCGTCTAGGATCGTGGAAGTCGTCACGCGCGGATAGAAAGTGTACGAGACGAAGGCGAAAGGTCACAAAGCAAAAAGGTGCTCCAAAGCATCCATTTGCATAACTAGAAAATAAGCGCCCAATGTAATAGAACCAATAAACAAAGATTCATTTCATCATCGAAATAAATAAAATTTTTAAAAAACTTGTAAAATTTTTTCACGTTATTGTTACGTTTATTTTGTTATTTTTATTAGTCCCCGATGATCAAGGACGGAATAGTGAGCTTAGATGATGTGGCTCGACTTACCGAGGATGCCTTGAGTGCCGGCAATAATGACTCCAAAAAGAAATGCCGAAAGCGCGATGAATACCCGACGAGACATAATCGGTGGAACTGTCGAATGACAATTGTGGAGAGAAAAATAACGAGGAAGTCCAAGGCTCTTCTATGCAAGCCGGCGTATTGGTAGACTGTCGTGTATTGTCGGAAGCGCGTCGGGAACAACAAGCTGTGAGCCTTTCACCAGGGACACTGCGAGTTCGCTTCGTTTTAAGCCCGGTAAGGTGTAACGGAAAAAGAAAGGATCGGTGAACGAACGGGAATATTCCAGCGGACGCGATGCTCGGTCCTCGGATTACCTGTTATTCCGACGTCGTTCACTATCCGCAGGTACACAATTAATATGTATATATTTTTTTTACATTCTTTGTTCATGAACTATAATTTTACAGCGCGAATGAACTATCGCATTGATCATGAAAAATGTATTAGATAAAGTTGAAAGCATTGTAATTGCTTTGTGTCAACACTTTTTTATATTTATTTTAGCGCCTGCCGATAAAGCTAGGTTCGGACTTGGCCTCGGTTGGTAACGAAACATTCGCGCGTAATGTCGGAATCTGCAGTACTGCATGTTGTATAATCCTCCCGAGAACGACTTTACTAACTCGTATGGTAACTTTTTCGCAAAGATCATTTCCACTAAAGAGAAGATAGGTCTGAAAAAAAGCATTCAATCGGATGTGATGTTACACAGGATAATGTCACTTCCGGTTTCGAAATATCATTTTTCAATCGGAAGTGACGTTATCTAGGGAAAACACTGGGGTTTTCAAGCCAGAAGTGATATTTCCCCTAGATGACGCCACGTATCGTACAAAATTTTATTTCACTAGGTGTGAAAATGGAAGTTTTACGCGAAGCGTGCCCTTTTCGCACCGAGTGAAATAAATGACATTTTCAACCCGGAAGTGACGTATTTTCAGTAAGTCTCCGAAAATCTAAATTTCGGGTTTCCGTCCACAGCAAGCGCGCGGAGCGCTCGAGCCACAACAATCTGCTATTAGCTTATTACTTAAATTCCTCTCATAGAAGATAGAAACGAGATGTTGCATGACAAAGTATTCAAATTATTATTGCATAACAGTGAAATTATTTTATACAACGTAAATCATACACCGAGTACATTCAATCACATATGTGCTTTTGGGAGTTTCTCGCGGAAAGACCGTGGTTTGGTATCGGTAACCAGGATTCATTGTGTTCAGTAGTCCACGGTATCAATGCATTGAGGTGAGCACGGTTAAATAGGACACCGATGTTCGTAACACCTTAAATTAATTCAATGACTCGTTCAGATAAGTCGGGTTTAATAACCGGACGATAATTGCCAGCACACATTCCATGACTCACGACGCAAAAGTTTTGAACGGACATGGCGTATATCTTTCCAACGGTTAAGGTGCAAGGCTCGATACTTGCTCTTATAAGGAGAATTATCAATTTTCTTGATCTCAGGGACATCATGTACCATCTACAGTTGTATCTGTATGATGTAACAAATTCGTTATTGCTTCTTTCTTCCACAATGTATGTGTTACGAAACTGTGCGTACGCAGCGTTCGGAAAAAAAGTACTGGAACTCATTATCCAATGGCCGGGCAAGGTAATCATGACAAGATGAACCAATACGCTGATCGTGAACATTGAGAATCTTATAGTATCTTCCAACGGATTGTCCTTCGCCACCGCCTGCACGGAGATTATCGAAATTATACGGAATTAAAATTAAAATTATACAAATGCGGCCGACTACTGACCTGATAACCCGTCATGCTCAAACCAACCATATTGAATCCCAGTATTATAAACATACAAATTGCGTACGTAGACTCTATGTCCTTTATGTACCTTTTTCAAGGAAAAATATACACGATTGTCTTAATAATCAATTTGCCAGGCGTAATTATGTGTGCATACGGCAGGATGGGGCCCTATATGGGACCCTATGAGGTTCTCTATATTTATACTCTTTTAAGTGAAACCTCAGTAAAATGGAACTTACTCTATGAGATACCTGTGTTTCTTGATATAAGAAACAATCCTTTTATAGTAAAAATCGACATGGTAATCAGGCTTGAGCACTACATCGATTTTTTTATCCTCTTCTAACATATTATCCAGATTATATCTGTTGGAAAAAACTGTTAAAATTGGATAATCGCCTGATGAATCCTAATATGTATATTGTACATCGACAGATCGACTGTATAATATGTGAGTCTACGCCCTAGGCTTGCTAGGGATGCCCGATTTCATTCAGCAGATATTTGGGATAGTCACTTCACGTGCATCTGGTTCGCTCTGGTTGAGTTCTAATGCGGTACAGATGTTCGGGTAAAGTTGTTATTTGGTAGGTTCGTAGATGGCAAAGGTGTCAGCGTGCCTCGAAATACGGTAGTATCATTTGTTGATGTATCATAATAAATATGGTAAGCATCACCTTAATATTTCAAACATTCCGCAAGCATGTTGTGCCAAAACCATGTAGAGTGTATCAAAGGCCGGCATGATTAGAAGGAGCGTCGTCATACACAACCAAAGGTGCATTTGAACTGGCCACCAGTACTTCACTGGATCGATCCCGTAGTCTACCGGAACAATATCAAATGTCGTTCGTGAGTTGTTTGACGGTTTTAAGGCATTCAAGATTTTCGACATCATTGCCGAACACAGCCAACCACATATAACTACGTATAACGTTGCTATCAAGAGATGCATAGTTTACTATTTTCCACTAGATCTTTCGTTTAATCGTCATAAGTTAATATATTTGTTCAACTAACAAAACCAAACTATTGACCAGCGTCTTCCTTTCTCTCCGCATTCCTTGATAATATCTACTTGTGGCGAGTTTCGCATGCTTTCCCAGTCATGTCGCGTTTTGTCAAGGAGGTTTCTTAACTTGAATGGATAAGATTGTATTCCTATGGTTTTTGTTATTTATATATATATATACAGATTAGCACAATTTTCATTTTTCTCACCTCCTGCTGATGCAACATGATATTTAATAGCTTCATGTCGCATGCAATGTGTGTTGCTAGAGGTGAAAAACACTCTATAAATTTATCCAATTGGCCCCACGTGAATACCATCGCCCGTACCTGAATAGAAGATACATACAATGGTATTAGTTGAATATGGTTTTAAAAAATGTTCATAAATTCCAAAAAAATAATTAGTATAGAAATCGTGATGTCTCCTACCTGAGGAACTATGAGACTAAAGCTAAGAAGTGATATTAGAAAAAATTTGAGTCTTCTCTCTAGATCTGATTGGTAGGGCCATTGTCCGATTATGCAAAGTATTCGTTTATTGAAAGTGTAGTATCGATTATCGAAGATATTCATAGAATTTGTAGAAACATCAACATTCGAATTATTCGTCGTTTGTATTTCTTTTTTCATGACTGCTCGCGATATTTCTGCACTATCGAATATTGTAAAATACACGTATAATGACCGTACTATACGATCTACAGGAACCAACTAAAAAAACGACCGTACGGCGGAATACTGGGTAGATTCGTAATATTTCGTAATATTAACACATAATTGACCGTTGCATATAAGTAACGACAAGAATATAATATCCGACGATTTGCATAACTGGCGATGAATAAAGACAATTGGTCTCGTGAGACACCGGGACAGTAGTAGAGCATTGAATAATACACCTGAGTCGTGAATACAAGCCGTATTATTAATCAATTTGCTTAGAATTGAGTAAGAGTATTATATATACGAGTAAGAAATTATAGGTTTTGGAAAACGGTAGTAGGAAATATACGCCGTTCTTACAAATCGATACCTCCCCACTCACTTCTTATACCATTGTCGCGAAGAGGGATGTTACAACGATAGACTCGGTAGTCTATTAGTTATGCTTCCATTAGTACTATGAGTGTGATATATAAAAAATATGATACCTAAATAAATCGTACAAAAAATGTTCTGATATTAGCGTTCACCCTGGAAGTGACGTGTTTCCGATCAATTTCCGAAAATCTAAACTTCAGGTTTCTAAATTAAGTAGTCCATAGCGAGACCGCGAGTTCCCGAGCCATAAAAATCTGCGAGAAGCTTATTACTGCAATTCGATTTATAGAAGATGGAAACGAGATCTTGCATAGCGGAGTATTCACATTATTATTGCATAACAATGACATTTTTTTATACAACGTAAATAATGCACTGAGTACATTCAAGCACATCTGTACTATTGGGCGGTTCTCGCAGAAAGTCCATGCTTTGGTATTGGTAATCGGAATTCATTGTATTCAGTAGTCCACAGTATCACTGCATTGAAGTGAGCATGGTTAAATAGGACAACGATGTTCGTAACACCTTAAATTCATTTAATCACTCGTTCAGAAAAATTGGGATCAGTCACTGGACGATAACATACTATAAACATTCTTTAACTCACGGAGAAAAAGTTTTTAATTGACATGACGTATATCTTTCCAACGGTTAGGGTGCAAGGCTCGATACTCCTTTTTATAAAGAGCATTATCAATTTCCTTGACCTCAGTGACATCATGTACCATCTGCAGTTGTATCTGTATGATGTAACAAATTTGTTATTACTTTTTTTTATCTTCTACAATTTATACATTACGAAACTGGACGTACGCAGCGTTCGGAAAAAAAGCACTGGAACTCATTATCCAATGACCGGGCAAGGTGAGAATGAAAAGATGACCCAATACGCAGATCGTGAACATTATATATCTTATAGTATCCTCCAATGGAGAGCCCTTCGCCACCGCCTGCGCGGAGTGTATCGAAATTATACGGAATTAAAATTATACAGGGACGGCCGAATATTGACCTGATAACCTGTGATGCTCAAAACAACCATATTCAGTCCTAGTGTTATAAACGTACAAATTGCGTACGTAGACTCTATCTCCTTTATGTATCTTTGACAATGAAAAATGTACATGATTGTCTTAACAATCAAATTGCCAGGCGTAATAATTTGTGTGTACGGCGGGATGGGGCCCTACATGGGACCCTATGAGGATCTCAACATTTTCTCTCCGTTAAGTGAAACCTCAGTAAAATGAAACTTACTCCATTAAATACTTATGTTTTTTAATACAAGACACGATCTTTTTATAGCAAAAATCGTCATGGTAATCAGGCTTGAGCACTACAGAGATTTTTTTATTCTCTTCTACAATATTATCCAGTTTATATCTGTGAAAGAAAACTGTTAAAATTGGATAATGAAATGATGGATTCTAATATCTCTATTGTACATCGACAGGTCGACTGTATAATATGTGAGTGTACGCCCTAGGCTTCCTAAGAATGCCCGATTTCATGCGGCAGATATTTGGGATAGTAACTTCACGTGAATATGATTCACTCTGGTAGAGTTCTAGTGCGGCAGAGATGTTCGGGTAGATGGCAAAGGTGTCAGCGTGCTTCGAAATACAATAAGGTAAATGTACCGGTGGCCGCACATTAAGGGAGCTGACCCAGTCTCCCAACGTGCATGAAAAATCGTATTTCCGTCTCGCTTGCACGGACGCTTTGTCCGGCCACTGGGTCGTGGTCGGTTACTGGGACGTTTACCTTTGTATCAGTCGTTAATGTGTCGTAATAAATATTGGTAGCATCACCTTAATACTTCAAACATTCCGCAAACATGTTGTGCCAAAATCATGTAGAGTGTATCAAAGGCCGGCATAATTAGAAGGATCGTCGTAATACACAACCAAATATGCATTTGAATCGGCCACCAGTACTTTACCGGATCGATCCCGTAGTCTACCTGAACAACGTCAAATGTTGTTCGTGAGCAGTTTGACGGTTTTAAAACATTCAAGATTTTCGACACAATTGCCAAACATAGCCAAGCGCATAGAAGTACGTATATCGTTACTGTAACGAGATGCATAATTTACAATTTCCCACTACATCTTTAGTTCAAACTTTATAAGTTAATATATTTATTCAACTGACAAAACCATAGTATAGACCAGCGTCTTCCTTTCTCTCCGCATTCCATAATGATATCTAGGCGCGAAAAGTTTCGCATGCTTTCCCAGTCCTGTCGCGTTTTATCAAGGAGGTTTCTTAACTAGAAGGGATAAGGATTATATTCCAATAGTTTTCTTTTGATCATATTGACACAGTTTTTAATTTTCTCACCTTCTGCTGATGCAACATTATATTTAACAGCTTCATGTGACACGCAATGTTTGTTGCTAGAGGCGAATAACTCTGGATAAATTTATCAAATTGGCCCCATGTGAGCACCATCACCCGCACCTGAATATAATTTGTTATGTTAAAATACAGAAAATAACATGATACACACAATGGTATTAGTTGATTATAATTTTTAAAAACTTATGATAGTTTGTAAAAAATCATTAGTACGAAAATCGTGATTTCTCCTACCTGAGGAACTATAGAACTAAAGCTGAGAAGTGATAACAAACAAAATTTAAGTCTTTTCTCCAGATGTGATTGGTAGGGCCATTGCCCGATGATGCAAAGTATTCGTTTATTGAAAGTATAGTATCGATGATCAAAGAGATTCATAGAGTTTGTAAAAATGTCATTTAAATTATTTGTAGTTTGTATTTCTTTTTTCATGACTGCTCGCTATACTTCTGCACTACCGGATATCGTAAAATACACGTGTGATGACCGTACTACACGATTTACCCGAAGCAACTAAAAAAACGAGTATACTGTACTTCTGATTATTGGCAAGTTACAGGGTTGAAGCGTTTCGAGATATTGACATATAATTTACCGGTGCATATAAGTTACGACGGGAATATAAAATCCAACAATTTGCATAGTTGATGATCGATAGAGACAATTGGTTTGGTGCGACACCGGGGTAATGGTAGAACATTGAATAATACATCTGAGTGGAGAATATAAGCCGCATTATTAATCAATTTAGTGAGAATTGCGGAAGAAATTACAGGTTATAGAAAACGGTAGTAAGAAATATATACACCCTACTTGTGAATCGATATCGCATCTCTTTCACTTTTTACACCACTATCGAGAAGAGGGATGTTACCGCGATAGGCTCGGTATAAATTAGTTACTCGTATGTTAGTAATACGTGTGATATAAAAAATATGGTGCCAAAATTGATACTTGAAGGAACAATATTACTCGAAAACATTTTTATTGTTATTGTTGTTTATTCTCAAATACGAACCGATTGACCTTGATTGATCTTGGTCAATATTGATATTTAAAAAGTGACATATCCCGCAGATGACGTCACTTCCGGTCGAAAAATTAAATTTTTAAACCGGAAGTGACGTTTTCCTAGATGCCGTCACTTCCGGTTTGAAAATCTCATTTTGCGACTGGTAACGACATAATTTAGGGGAAACGTTTCCGGTTTGGAAATCTCATTTTCCATTACGGGACGTCATCTCATTTTCCATTATGGGACGTCATCTCATTTTCCATTACGGGACGTTATCTCATTTTCCATTACGCAGAGTAATCTCATTTAGATTTAAATGGAACTGCAGAGTGCACATACAAGAGTAGTAGTGTTAGCGGCTTATGCACATTCGCACGCGTGCCTTTTGAACTATTCGACAGAAGCTACATTTCGTCCAAAGCAACCTTACAGCGCCATCTGTATATAGCAAACAAGATTCTTTCATATGTTGTTTCTGCAACCTGGTTACTTTTTGGCGGAAATGAGTTCGACGTTAAATTATACAGTACCAACTAAAGATTACAAATTTGGTTGGGTTAATCCAAGGATCAAAATACTCATTCGTGAAGAACCCTTATTTTTCACCTATAAAAATGTTAGAAATCTAACTTAGCGACCGTCTGGTCGTATTTCCAGTAAGACTGGATCGACGCATCCTCCTATTGGCCATTTATATATAAATCTCCGTGATTGGTGGAGAAGCTCCAATCGGAGCCGTCGAGAGCCGCGATTGGTCCACACATCCTCCAGAAGC
This sequence comes from Ichneumoninae sp. B BG-2022a, assembly GCA_030522725.1. NCBI lineage: Eukaryota > Metazoa > Arthropoda > Insecta > Hymenoptera > Ichneumonidae > Ichneumoninae sp. B BG-2022a. The sequence continues at coordinate 7,944 of JAPYZD010001005.1, read as the reverse complement.
GCTTTCCTATTGGTCCAAGCCTAAAATTCTCGTTTACCGTAACTTACCCGTGTTTCTGAAAAGTAGGAAACTATTCACTGTGAAAACTAGCCGCTACGGGTGTGCTATCAGCTGGTACACATTGATGTCAGTCAAGCGAGAAATGCACCTGAAAGAAAAATATCTGGTGCGGTACGAAGAGGCATCTGACTATCGTGCCAAGTTTTCTCGATCGCAGCAGAACCGTATATATAGATAACGCCAATCGCCATTTTCATCTCTCGTATCATATACGCAGTTAGGTTCATATTGCAAACCTTTGGGGACTGTTAGATGATCGGCCTGACTCCGAGGTGTGCGAGTGACGGTAACTGCGCGACATAAATCAACATTGAGATATATTCAACATCAAGAGATCTACATGGCGTTTTTTTCGGGACTGAGCCGTGATGTAAGTTACGAACAAAAAAAAACAAATAAATTATTCGTTGTAAGGTATGTTGAGTTAAGTTGATGGGAGGGGGGGTATTTGTATCGCCTGCTGAAAACAAAACGGGGCACCCCTACGCAAGAGACTGTCCGACCGAGAGGTCTCGAGAGCCGCACGTTACTCTCGCAATTCGTTTCACAACTCGAAATAAGGTTTCCCAATGTTTAAAAATAAATTTGTTGCCGAGAATCTTCGTGCACGCCTACGCAAAGCTTTTCCTGCATAGCCTCGTATTCGATTTCAGCTACATTCTCACGGAGTTTCGTGGGATCTATGCGATGCGAAGCACGTGGAGGGACAGAGACCGGGTCCTCTATTTTTTTTTTCGACCGTTTTCCGACGATCCCAATTTAATTAAATTTTTTTGTTACCTTTTTTTTAAAATACGTGCTTGTATTTTTGCAGGACTTTCAAAAAATTTTGGTCGATGGGGAAACGACTCAGAGTCGCCTGGCAAGGGCACTCATAGAACAGCAGACCGAGTTCAAGCCCTTGCCGGGATTCGAGATGGCCCGCGACAGCGCCGAATATTATCGTCTACAAAAGGACATAAATTGCGATGAGGTTTATCCCGGCATTTATATCGGCGATGGGTGAGTTTATAGTTTTACAGTTTATGGATTTTTCACCTCCTATTTTGTTAAATATTTTTCTTCTATTTTATAGATTTTGTTTGCTGCATTAAGGGCATGTGAAATTCGGCGGTCGGTAACAAATCAGCTTCCCTTTTTTTTCTCCAAGACTGTTGATATTTCGAGAAAAAAATAATGAAGATTTTCATGCTTACATCTGTTAGCTGGGAAAACCGAAAATGCTTTTGTTCAAGATATTAACAGTCTCGGAGAAAATAGGAGAATGCTGTTTTCCTAGCAGCTTCAGCTACCGTAAAAATAACCGAAAATATTACGGTAATTTAACGTCACTTTTTACACCGTTAAAATAACCGCAGAAATATCGTTATTTCCGTTTGTTGTTTGATTCGCCGAAAAAAAAATATGGTTATTTTGATTCGCCGAAAGAATAAAGTGAAATATGGTTATTTTTTCGGTTACTTCTACGGAGTAAAAAGTGGCCCGGAATTATCGCAATTTTTTTGGTTATTCTAAAAAAGGAAAAAAAAACAACGGTCACTGAAGTTGCTAGGGAATTGTTACCGACCGAGGGCGAGTTCGGTGAGCGGGAGGCAGTATTGCATATCCTTCATAGTTTCACGCAATTTTTTCAAGGTTCACGGCTATGAACAAGGAGTATCTGAGACACTTGGGTATAACTCACGTTCTCAATGCCGCCGAGGGCAATCGCTTTGGATGCGTCAGCACCAATCAGCATTTCTACAAAGGGACAGACATCAAGTATCTTGGATTGCCCCTCACGGATTTGCCCACCACCGACATAAGCAAATATTTCTACACCGCCGCCGCATTCATCGAGGACGCGGTCAACAGCCGAGGTAAGGTTTCGTAAATAAAAAAAATCCCCGATCCCTGGTAGATATTTTTTAACGGTCATTTTAGTTCCAATTCTTGACGCAAAACTTCATAGGAAGCGCTGTAATCGATGTTCCACTCAATAACCTCAGCTCTTCCAATGTTTCCTTACCAGTTTAATTAAATTCCAATAACGTAATGATTGCATGCGAAGGTCGTTTTAGTTCCATTGTTCGCCGCAGTGTTTTCGTAGAGGGCGCCGACGGTCTATCTTGTTTCGTAATGAAAAAAAAAAAATTATGACGCGCAGGCAGGGTATACGTTCACTGCGTGATGGGAATATCTCGCAGCGCAACCTGCGTCATTGCCTATTTGATGATAAAGAAGCACATGCTGGCGGCAGAGGCGATACGCAAGATTCGACGCAATCGAGCGATTCATCCGAACGACGGTTTCCTCCGTCAGCTTGCCGCTCTGGACAATCAGTTGCGTCGCTCGCGTCTGTAAGAAGTCAGCCATTTTGTGATACACGCAAACGTCCGAAAAAACGAAAACACCAGTTGTAGAGGGCGTACCTTAAGTTCTCGCCACGTATATTAATTTGGTAAGGATGTTATAATTGAAAAAAGGCGTGAAACGGAAAAGATTGGTTGCTGTAGGGAGTATAAAATACACGTTTGAACGATTTTGATAGGATGTCCGAGAACAAGCGACGCCATTTGCTAATACAATTTTTGTCGTCTCTCTTACGATTTTTCTACCGCGTTTTTACCTCGAGTCGACGTTTGTTATATTCCTCATTGGTGACCAATTTTTGCTAGCAATGTCCTGAGAAGAACACTTAGAATTCCTTGATAAAAAAAAAGAACGATCGCGGCTGGTCCGCCCATAGCGAGTTATAATATACTATACATTATGAGAGATTCTTCGAACGGTGTTTTGTGTCGCATGGAACCACGCACAGCACGCATGGAAGACTCGTCGTTATGAATATTTAGTAGAAAAGTAAGCCACGATTTTTTAAAGACGAATGATCTATTTACAAGAAAAAATTGGAGTATTATTTACGATAAGCTTAGTGAAAAAAAAATAAATTAATGTATTTATTCCCTGATACAATGTTACAAATGTGTTAAACGGGATGTCCTAGGTTCAGACATTTTTTTTTCTTCTATTTACTCATCGAAACTTGTTACTCATAACAGACGTCACTTAGTATAGATGGTATGATGTAACACATTACCTGCGATCAAAGTAAATAAAGCTAATCAGTACTGAAGTGCTTGGTTAATTGGCGATCTATTAATTTCGACGGCGCGACATACTCAATCGTTTATTGACATTCAATTATGATATTTCACTAATGAGCTAACCCTGATAAGGTATCAGCAATTCGATATCTCTAATGTACCATCTCCGACGGAAGATCCCAAATGGGGCAAACCCAATGCGAGATCTTCAATGGGATTCCTTGAATACCGTATGTCCAATAGGGGTCTTCAATAGGATTCCTTCAATAGAATATATCCAATTGGACTTCTTCAATGGGACTCATTCAATAACTTATGTCCAACGAAAGCTCTTCAATGAGGTTCCTTCAATAGGGTATGTGCAACGACAGTTCTTAATGGAACTCCTTCAATAGCGCATGCCCAATAGGAATTCTTCGATGGGATTCCTTCAATAGCGTATGTCCAATGAGAGTTCTTGAATGGGATTCCTTCAATAGCCTGTGTCCAATGAAAGTTCATCAGCAGAATTCCTTCAATAGCGTATGCCCAGTGGGAATTCTTCGATGGGATTCTTTCAATATTGTATGCCTGATGGGAATTCTTCGATGGGATTCCTTCAATACTATATTTCCAATGAGAGTTCTTCAATGGGATTCCTTGAATAGTCTATGTCTAATGGGAGTTCTTCAATGAGATTCCTTCAATACCATATGTCCAATAGGAATTCTTCATTGGGATTCCTCCAACAGTGTAACCAATTGGGCTTTTTTGATGGAGATCTCTTCGATAGCGTATGTCGAATGAGGTTTCTTCAATGGGAGGTCTTCAATAGAATATCTTTAACCGAGCATCTTCAATTACCAATCACAGCTGCCTTCAATGAGATATCGTCGGTGAGACATCGAGCCCCGACCTAACCTATTCTAGGCTATGTCTCCGTCCTCTGCATACAGACAAAGCCTAGGAGAGGCTAAGCCAAGTTACCCATAAAAAATCTCTCGCCATTATCGGTATGATCTTATCAGCTCATGTTAAATAGTGTAGGTCAGAAAAATATTGCTAACGTAGAAGTATCAAGCTTCTCCCACCACTTCAATTTTTTTTTTTTTTTTTTTTGTAAACCTGTTAGACGGGACAAAGAAATTGTGTCACGTCTAAAAATAAATCCGACGATTGGACGGTGACAGCAGTCATCGGGCGGACCTGTGCGGAGCGTGAGGTTCGTGGAACCGAAGAACAAACGATTAAAAAAAAAAGTATCGAAAGAAATGAATGCCCGACGAATTGCACAAGCCTAATACCGACTTGGTATTCAAATCGTTCGATGAGAAATAAATTCTTCCGACTCTCCTCGCGTTTTTCCCTCTCGCATGACCGCAGACTGATTTTAATTCATTCGTGCACTCATCGAAGTCTCCGCTCGTTGAAGTCTCCGGCGATTGCACCTAATTTGACTTTTTTTCGCTCTCTCGCCGAATCGGTGAAAAATATTATGACATTCCCGTCACGCACGCCGCGAGCGAGACGTGAACGTGGAAAACGAAAATAACGAGACGGGGACTGAAGAGAAGACGATGACGAAAGGGAGAATGAAAAAAGAATGGCGAGGCACCGAGCCTCGGCCGCGTATAATTCAGCGAGTCGGTCCCGACTCTCGCTGCGTTCCCGTACACAGGCCCATTTCTAATCCGGATCACGTGCCGCGATGGAAAGTTAACCGCCCCTCCACGGAGAGTTCGAGGGTCAAATCGCGAACTCTCGTGCCCCGGTAGTCACGAGCAACCGTGAGGTACATGAAAATCATTATACTTCCTAAAACGAATATTACATATATTTTTCTAAAATTGAAAAAAAAATCCAATTTCTACCGCGATACCAAAAGAAATACGATTTCACACCTTAATCCCAAACTTCGAAGCCACCGCACCCTCGATAGCATTGTCGCACTATCACATTCGAGAAACTCAATTTTTATTACCACAGAAAAAAAAAACTGCATAAATTAGTCCGAATTGTCAATATTTTTTTTTTTTTTTTTTGTTAACGTCTAAACAAAAAATCACAGTTTAGTCGATGCAATTCGAGTGTAATTCGTCGTACGTTGGGAAATCGTGAGCTCGGGCATGTTCGAGCTCTCACACCGGGCCCATTCGATGCGCCGAGCCGGCACTTACTAACTACCGAGGAGCGGTGAGCCGTGCGTTCTACCAGTCGGGATTTGCGCGCGCGACCGCGACGATATAATATATGTATCTACATGCATTAACCACGTGAGAGCCTGGCAGCATCTTCCTTTCGTCTGGGGGGAGGCCTATCCGCACTCCGAGGACCCGGTGTGGTGGGGCGTCCGACGACCGGCCGCTTCTCTGGTTTTATAGTCTTCGCGAGGCCCACGACGACCTATGCTCGCGCCTCTTTGCCCACTCTGCTGAAATCCGCCACGAAACATTGCAAATTCCAAACTGCATTTTATTCGAGAAATTCAGCCCTCGCGATGTACATACGGATCTTACATGTATTTCGGCAACGAATACAAATATTGCACTTTTTTGGGCCTTACACCGATAAAAAAGTACAGTCGAATCAACTAAGATTCGGGCAAGGACGTTCAAATAAATATTTTGTGGATCGAACAAAATATTTTAATTACTCAAAAATATTTTGGTCAAGTCAACGAACAAATTGTTGAACTAACCAATTTTTTAGCTGTAACCAACAAAATATTTAGTTGAACGTTCCTGCCCGAATCTTAATTGATTGAACCTTATTTGTTTATCAGTGTATACAATTAACGCAATTTGGGACTTTTAGTTATTTTTTTAATTATTTGCGGAAAACGAGAATGCCATAGTACAACTTTGAAAGAATGGAACTTACGTGTATATCGATTTGTGGGCCTTGTACAGACCCAAGTAACGTAACTTGAGACTTGTTAATTTTTTGCTATTTGCGGGAAGAAGAGAAAGTCATAGTATAACTTTGAAAGGACGCAACTTACGGGTATATCGTTTTTTGGGCCTTATACAGACCCAAATAAGGCAATTCGGGACGGGTAATTTTTTCGACCACTCGCGTGGAGAAGAGAATGTCACAGCATGTTTTTACATTAAATTGGGACTGCTGTATAAATCGATGGTTCAACGTAAGAATGGGCCTTACTCGTGGGCCCAAAATATTTTCAATAACATTAAGAGCGAACAGTGTAGAACCAAAGTGCTCGTACATAGTTAAAAGAAAAAAAAAAAAAAAAAAAAAAAAAAAAAAACAAATGGTGCCTCGGGTGCTTCTTTTAAAATTATCCGACGCATCGCATTAGTTGGGAGGAGACTCGGGCGTTTACGCGCAAGAACGCTGAGAACCGTAATTCTATATATAGGAGCCGTGAGAAAAAGAAAGAGAGGTGGAAGGAGGATGGAGGGAAAGGCGAGTAGGTTTTTATTCGCCACCCCGTGTGCAGGCCCGAGTCGATTCCGCGACGAGCGGCCGTTCCGCACGGCCCAGTCCCCCGGCAATCTTTGATCGTCGGGGTTTTTATGAAGGTCGCCACGGCGAACACGGCAAACTAGTAGACGACGACTCTTACCCACTTACTTAAGGCCGCGGCGGCGCTTGCTTTATCTTGCGCCATTCACGAGGGCCACGCGAGCCGTGTCCGTTCGATATTATACACCGGAGAGCGAGAAACCGAGCTCCGTGTGTAGGCGATCGGTATGACGCGGGGGCCTTATACACGGTCTCGTTAACTTGAATACCATCGCAAATGTATCGAGGAAACGAGGGCTTCGGCTCGAGAGTTCGACGCGGTAAACACCCACTTTTTTGGGACACCAATCGGCGTTAAGGGATTCGACTTTTTTGATCGTAAGTCCCGAACGGTCGATCGCCGAGTAAAATGGCCCATACATAAAATCTCCGGCATTCCGAGCTCTACAACTTTTGTCCCAATGATTTTTTTTCATTTCGCGAGATAAATGATGTAGAATGGAAAACTGATATTCGATGAGGTTCCGGTATCGGTGCCCAAGTGTGTAGGCGATCGGTATGACGCGGGGCCTTATACATCGGTGCCCAAGTGTGTAGGCGATCGGTATGACGCGGGGCCTTATACACGGTGCGACGGAATTCGACAACTTTTCGTCGTCTCGTTAACTTGAATACCACCGCAAATGTATCGAGGAAACGAGGGCTTCGGCTCGAGAGTTCGACGCGGTAAACACCTACTTTTTTGGGACAGCAATCGGCGTTAAGGGATTCGACTTTTTTGATCGTAAGTCCCGAACGGTCGATCGTCGAATAAAATGGCCCATACATAAAACCTCCGGCATTTCGAGCTCTACAACTTTTGTCCCAACGATTTTTTTTCATCTCGCGAGACAAATGATTTAGAACGGAAAACTGATATTCGATGAGGTTCCGGTATCGGTGCCCGAAGCAACGGTACGTTGCAACCGGCGCGGTTCGCCCTGGTGAATCGCGGGGGTTAGAAACGGTGCGCGGTTCGCGGCGCCGTCTCGAATTCTCAGCCGACACTTTTTTTTCGGGGCTTTCGCGCCTTCGAACGCTCGATGGCCTTGAGGTCCCACTTTTTATACTGGGTGTCTCCGCGCTCGGGCACCGCTCGCAACCGCAATTGCAACAATTCCGACTCCGCTCTGCTTCGGAACGAGAAGCAATAAGGCCCATTTTCGATTCCGCATTCCGTCACGACTAACGCTTTGAGTGTTTTACTTATTTTTGTTTTTTTTTTTTTTTTTTTTTTTTTTTTTTTTTGTTTTTTTTTTTTGTTTGGGTTTTTTTTTCCTTTTCTTGTTTGTTT
>JAPYZD010001004.1:0-10812 GCA_030522725.1 Ichneumoninae sp. B BG-2022a | reverse complement strand
AATAATAATGATAATAATCATATAAAATAATAATAGTATTAATAAGAATAATATTAAAAAACAATAATAATAATAATAATAATGATAATAATAATAATGTGAATAATAATAATAATTATTATAATTACAAAACTAATAATAATAATGATAATAATAATAATAATCATATAAAATAATAGAAGTATTAATAAGAATAATAGTAAATAATAATAATAAAAATAATAATAATAAGAATAATAATAATTATTATTATAATTACAAAACTAATAATAATAATGATAATAATAATAATCATATAAAATAATAAATAATCATATAAAATAATAATAGTATTAATAAGAATAATATTAAAAAACAATAATAATAATAATAATAATGATAATAATAATAATGAGAATAATAATAATAATTATTATAATTACAAAACTAATAATAATAATGATAATAATAATAATCATATAAAATAATAGAAGTATTAATAAGAATAATAGTAAATAATAATAATAAAAATAAAAATAATAATAATAAGAATAATAATAATTATTATTACAAAACTAATAATAATAATGATAAAAAGTATTAATAAGAATAATAGTAAATAATAATAATAATAAAAATAATAATAATAAGAATAATAATAATTATTATTATAATTACAAAACTAATAATAAAAATAGTATTGATAAGAATTTTAGTAAAAAATAATAATAATAATAATAACTTTAATAACAATAGTTACAATCATAATGATAATATTAAAAATTAATAAAAAAAAAAAGATAATATTTTGAATAATAAAAAATAATAATAATAACTGAGAACAATAAGAATGAAAATTGTTGTGATAATAATAAAACTGATATATTAACTAACTTGAGCAAGACTTAATCCGCTTAAAGAATAACAAGTATGATACATATCTAAAAAGAAATTATGTGTTTATGTATTTACCCGGAGAAACGCCTGGTTTATCACGTAATCCTCCTTTATAAAAAGTTATTGTATCATCTAGAGTATCTTGACAACAACCTAATACAAAAATCTAATGATAAAATAATTTATGTGAATTACTTGTATAGCTGTACTATCAAACCATGATGAACTTTGATTTTCAAAAATATTTAAATGAGATAGAGTTGCTAAAATTGCACCCATCCAATACGTATAACAACTATCTGGCAATTTATTTGGTCTTCCTTGAAATCCACCAGTTGTACTTGTATGACATGAGCTTGTCCAAATCTGTATGAAAAAAAACATTCGAAATAATACAACATTTTTTGGGACAATACAAAAATTTTAGAATAAAAACAAAACGGTACTTTTGGGATCATGTATGGTATTTACGGGACAATAATCACTATGTATATCATTTGGAGGACAAATAAATTTCTACGTGGTTTTTTTGGGAAAACAAAATATCTATATACTATTTTAGGACAAGTAATAACTTACTAATAATTTATTAAGATCAAGATTTGAATGTTTATTGATTAATCCCATAATTGATAAACCACAAAATGTATATCCACCATGTGATTCTGCACCAATTTCAGCCCCTATACCACCATCAAATTGTTGTAATCTAGTTTATTAATAAAAATATTTTTTTGTTTTACTTGACAACATAATCTTCAATTCCCTCAAATAAATCAGTTGTTTCTAGATTCAAAAGTTTGGCTACCGTTACAGCGCAATATGATCCTCTAATAGAAATTTAAAAAAAATTTTTTTTTAACAAACCTAATATCTAATTCTCCATCTTCATGAACATAAAACCCTTTAGTTATAGGATCTTTCATACTTAATAAAAATTTCAAAATCCCGGATCTAAAAGAAAAAAAAATTGAAAAAAAAATTACCTGTCAATTGAACGAAGAGCGTGATGACAATCAAGTTCAATAAGAGTAGCGATCTATAACAAGTATATATAAATGTAATAGAAATAATCATTGTTTTTATATAATCAAATTAATAATTAAAAATTATTGTAATGTTATTGAAATTATAAATATTATTATGATATTATTTATGACTAAAAACCTTACAGCTGCATAAGTTGTTAATAAATGAGGCAATTGACGTGGACCACCACCGTACCCACAACGAGTAGGGTGCCATGAAAGCTCCATAAATCGAATTATTCTGATATTGAAAATTTTGAGTGTTGATTTATTTAATAAAAAAAAAAATCGTAAAAATTAAAAAAGAAACTTTTTGTTTACCTTTTTTTAAGATCCTTTGTAATTGATGCGCCACCATCAAGAAGTGCGATAGAATGAACATTCCAAAATATAATCCATACTCGAGAAGCATCAAGAGCAAACATAGATTCAGATAAAGACTCAAGATTTGATAAACAATAATTTATATGTCTTTCACGTCTTAATAAAAGACTAAAAATGATTTATTATATGCTCATACCTATCAGCAAGTATAGCCAATAAATTTGCTTCTTTATAACCGGTTAAAAAAACTCGTTTTTCCAAAGCTAAGAGAATTTTTCAATCTAATATTTACCCTCTTCTGTTAATTTTGAGAAATTTTCAAATTTAGAAAAAAATTTAGAGTCCTTATTTGAATCGTCTGAATCACTTTCATCGGTATAATTTTGACTTGCAATCAAATATTGAAAAGTTCTGGATTTAAATTTTAATAGATCTGAACAACGTTCTGTTATCTCATCTTCTTCTGATGTTTGCCACGTTCTGAATTCTCGATTTTTTCCGGATAAAAGACTTATACGCTTCCCACATCTTTGTTGACCTAAATTCTATCATCAAAAAAAGTCTATCATAAATTTTTACGCTCATATTTAAAATTTTTGTACTCTACTAATTATTTTCAGTATGTACGTTTAGGAAGCACATTTAGTACTGTACATCTAGAACGTAATTCATATAAATACTTTTGAGAAATTAAATTTAGTACGTACTTTTTTTAAGTACTTTAAGTGCGTAATTTAAACACCGTACTTTGAGTTGTTACTTTTAGCACATAACTTATAAATGTATTGTTAGTATGTGCTTTTTATGCTTACTTTTTGTTTGATCGTTATCAGAAGAATTTTTTTCTGTCGTCAAAATATTCAGGTCATTTTGTTGCTCAAAATCATGATAATTTGCATGTGAAATGAACATTTATTTATTAGTCACAGATTTATAGAATTCCTAAGGTAAGATTTTGATATTATTTATTTTTGGGACATTTGTGATTTATTCTCATTTTTTTTTTAATTAGAAAAATTCAAAAGACGTTGTATTTATAATTTATTTATTATGTTCAAAAAAAAATGCAAGCTTATTGACTTTTAAAAATTGATTTGGAAATATTCAAAATTTTTATGAATAAAAATATGCAAAAGTAATTAAAAAAAATTAATAATAATTTTGTATAAGTTTAATATTTTGAAACATTGTAATGTATTTCATAATTTGATTATATATAATATTAATATCAAATATGATTTAAATATTCATTTTTAAATAGTTGTATTTTCTAAAGAAAAAATTCAATAATTATCAGAATTATTAAACTTTATTAAATATTCATAAATTTCAATTTAGTGTAATAAGAAATTTTAATTGAAAATAAAATTATTTTATTTTTTTTTTTATATTTTATAAAATAAGTACATTAATGAAATGAGATTAAACTCATGTTTCGAGTTTTGAATAAAATATTTGGATTACAGTAGCATTTAATTAATCAGCTGCACATGCTTCTTTTCGCAGTAAAGTTGGAAGACGATGTTGTTTCAAAGTAAAATAATTTTTTTCTTCTGACATTTTCGGTGATAATGTCGGTCTAGTTGAGAAGCTATTGCCTAATCACGAATAATAAGTTAATACATAACATACTCTTTGATATTTTTACTTTTGCAGCTTCATGATAATCGTCATTCTTGAGAGCCTCAAATTGCGACTCGGGAATTTCGACAGAAAATCGTTTTATTGATTGATTTTTTGATATGGGATCTTTAATTAAATGATTATAAAATACTTACCATCATTTCTAGGGGGTGACTTTATCGTAGCAAGTGCAGACAAAATTTTGTTAGTTACGGCAGCTGCGTATGACGAAAATGATCCTTCATAATCGTTATTATTTTGTGCATATGATGATCTAGAATCTGAAAAAGAAGGTCGTGGAGTTGGTGGGACCGGAGTAAATCTGTGAGGACTTGTGTCAGTATCCGGAGAGTGATCTACCTATAATAATATTAATTATCTCCATGCTTACTTCTCTTGTTTGTCGTCCCTTGAATTCCGATTTGTCCCACATACCACCGGGAGATACTCGATTTGATGACATGATTTTTGAACGCTTATCACTTATTTTTCGGCGATATGCTGAATAAGGTTGATCTTCCGAGAACTGTTGTTGTTGTTGTTGTTGTTGTTGTTGTTGTTTTTCCCGTCCCCTTCTATTTATGCAAGATTCATTTAATGTTCGACTTCTTTGAATTGAACGTGCAAGTCTCGAATTGGAATCTTGTTTTGCTCGTTTCTCATTTCCACCAAGAAATGATAACCAACCGCCTTTAGGTACTTCGGCAACAGTAGCTGTTTGATCTTTGCCGCTATATTCAGAATTACGACGACGACGACGACGACTTGATTGTGATAGATTGCTTCGAGCTACACTTTGAGAAGTTGATCGAGTCAAACTTCCAGAATTTGAACGCGATGGCACGCTCTCCGAAGTTGATCGCAAGTGATTCCGTTTCGAGCTTTTACGAGAAAAATTCCGTGAACTTCTTTCCTGTGAGGAAGTACCACTTGAATCACTATTTTCATTTTCATCAAGAGAGTAGATCCCGCTAGTAGCACTCAAATAATCCGTTGAATTGTCAGTAGTTGATGCCTGATAAAAAGTTTTGGATTCACTTACACTCTTTATACCTGTGCTCTGTCAAGCAGCATCTTTTCCTCCTCTTCCTCTTTTTCGTAATATGAGCAGCATGATGACAATGACGCGAAACAATGGGACAGGGGTGAGCACAATCTGTAAATCTCATCCATGATGATGACTTAAATAATTAAAGTTTAATTACTCATACTCGTCGTAGGGAGTTTCATAACTGGCGCACAAATATTAATTTAAGTATTTAAAATAGTAATCGATATGCGAATCAATGTGGGGCGGCGTTCGAGCAGCAAGAATGATTATATACTTAGCTCGTGCATGCTTATTAAAAATTTATTAAATTCGTATCTAATTCTCTGCGTGCCTCATAAAATTCAGCGGCGATCAAAAATTAGTTAGTAATAAGTGCATTAAGCTATCTCATAATTCGGTTTTTTTTTCTTATCTTTTCACGATTCAAAAACAAAGTTGTATATAATCGTATTCGATTGAGTCAGCATAAAATTTGTATTTAGTAAACTAATAAATTTTGAAAATCTGCTGAAAATTAAGTAACGATTAAAATTGAATAGACTATTGTTTTGGTTTAATATTCATATATTGTTCAATTTTTTATTACTTTTGAGTCACACTTAAGTCTGTGCTGTACCAGTATTTCAGTTGTACCTGTATCTTTAATATTCCCAAAGGTCAGACATAGCTCGAATTCCCGATGAAGGATAAAAGTGAGTTATTTTCATAAAATAAATTAAATAATAGAAAAATCTAAAAGACAGACATTAAAGAAAAAATATTCTGTAAGTTAAAAAATTTTAATTTTTTGAGTTTTTTTAGATCGCTAAAAAAGTTACAGAACATAATAAAAGATTAAGAAAAGCTTCAAAATCAGCACCTGTAAAAAAACGTTAGTTTTAATATTTAATTTTATAAATAATTTTACGTAATATTTTAAAAAATACAAATTTAATATTTAAATATATTAGGTTATCGTAAAAGAGATCCAGGGATTCCAAACAATTGGCCCTTTAAGGCAGAAATGCTCAAAGATATTCAATTGCAAAAAGAAAAAAAAGCATTAGAAAAGGCAGAAGCACGAAAAAAACAACAAAATTCAAATGACTCTGTTGAAATGACAGATGTAGAGTAAGCATGATTTTTTTTTTTATTCATACAGTCCTTATGCATCTATGGCTGCTGAAGCGACAGAATCAGCTGAAATTTTTATCAATAATAAAAATGACTCGAATACAGAAAATTTAGTGGAAAGAAATTCAACGTCGGGATTTATTAGAGAATTGCGTAATGTTATTGAAGATGCAGATATTATTATTGAAGTTTTGGATGCTAGAGATCCGCATTCATGTCGTTCCTTAAAAATTGAAAAAGAGATTATTGCATTGGGGAAACGTTTGATTTTATTGATAAATAAAATTGATTTAGTGCCTAAGTGAGCTGGAAAAAAAAAAAAATTTTGTTTTTTTTACAATATAAGAAACAAATATGTTTTATTTAGAGATGTAACTGATAAATGGCTTACTTATTTACGTCAATCTTTTCCTACTGAAGTTTTTAAATCTGCTACAAGCAAAGGATCTCGTCCAATACAACATGCTAAGGTAATATATATATTAATTTTTTTTTTAAAATATATTGAAAAAAAATTTTTTCAAGCTTGAAAAATTGAATTATTTTTGATTCTTATTTTTATTAGAATGATTTAAAAAATATTAATGAAAATGAGCTTAAAGCAAGTTCTTTAGTTGTCGGAACTAATTCTTTAATAAATTTATTAAAAAATTATTCAAGGTCTGATTTTTTTTTTTTTTTTATTCTTTTCTTCAGAGAAAGTTCAGCAAGTGGATCTAAGAGTTCAATAACTGTTGGTATTATAGGAATGCCTAATGTTGGAAAATCATCGATTATAAATTCATTATGTCGTAAAAATAACGCAGTAAAAGTTGGGGGAGAAGCGGGAGTTACAAAATATAAACAAGAAATTATTTTAGATAGTAAATTAAAATTAATTGATTCACCGGGTGTTATTTTGGACTCAAATGAAAATGATGTTAATGTTATATTACGTAATGCGGTTAAAGTGAGGTTCAATTTTAAATAATTTTTTATTTTATTAGTTAACGACTATAAAAGATTATATGGAAGTTGTTGATGGTTTACTTAAGCAATATGAGACAGTTCAAATAATGCAATTGTTTAAGGTAAGGTTATTTAAAATTAAGTCTTTATAACAACTTTGATCAGGTACCATTTTATACATCTACAAGTGAATTTCTTAAACATATTGCTACAGCTCGTGGGAAAATTGCCAAGGGAGGAATTTATGATTATGCATCTGCTGCTAAGATAGTTATACATGAATGGACGTCTGGAAAAATACAACATTATTGTTTACCACCAGAGAAACATCAAGCAGATCAAGAAGCAGAAGAAGCTGGACTAATATCTGTAAGATGAAAAAAAAAAAAAAAATTTTTTTTCTTAGGGACCTCGTTTTGTAACACATTTTTCGAAATCTTTTGAGATATAAATTTATTTGTTTTTTTTTTTCTATATAAAATTAACAGTCTAGTTCGCCTAATTATTATTTCATAATTGTGTTTTTAAAATGCGGATGATATGCTCAAAATCATCTAGAATGGCAAAAGCTCAAATGGTTTGGGTAAAATAAATTCAACATTCATATATTTGTTTTTTAGAAACGGTTTTGTAAATTAACAAGTAGCGCTTGGTGGTTAGGGACAAATTCTACTTGGATAGGAGTCACCGCTAGTGTACTGTTAATAATGCCTGTTGTTTTTTTCTATGAGCAGGAATGTCAGATGGCAGAAACTCAAGCACAATTTGAGGCTATGTATAAAGCCGCAAATGCACCGCAGCTTAATGCGTGATTTATTCATACTGTGACTTTTATTATTAAAAAAAACTACTCCTCCTCCTTATGAATACTGCATCCTCCTCAAGCAGCAGCACTAATAGAGGCAATAGTTTGAAAAGACCACGAATCTACGAACAGCAGACAGAATTTTTGAAAAAACATAAAAATATTGAATTAGAACAAGTTTGTATAGCGGGTGTAACAGGAAAAATAAATTGTTTAAATGCGATTTATTTTTATCCAATAGTAACAATAGAAGATTTTAAAAATCCAAACAAAATATTCAAACCATTATTTGTTCATCATTTTTTTGGTCTAAAAGAAGAAATTCATGGTTTTAGAGAATTAATTATAAAAATATTCTACACATGTGATACACTTGATTTATTCGTTAAAGTTGAAGGGAAACCATTATTAGAAGATAATTCTAATTATAATGACGACAATTTAGATAATGAAGAAAATTTAAATCGTATATTAAATAATTTGTTAAAGATACCATATCCGGGAGATATTCATAAAAATGAAGATTCATTTATTGAAGCAATTGAATGTAAAGAAAAAAGATGTCAGAATTTTATTCCTTATGGAGAAGAAATAAAACAAAATAATAATAATTTATTTAAATTTTATAAATGTAAATTTAACAATCAAACAATTAAAGGTCAACAATTTTCAATATATCATAAAAGAATTGAATGGTTTCTTCACTATTTCATAGATGCATGTTCTTCAATTGAACAAGATAATAATTGGACAATATTAATCATTTATAAAAAAGAATATAATAATTATTTAAATTTTGCAGGAGTCGCGACATTATATGAATTTTTCTCTTTACCATTATCAAGGTTAAGAATTTCACAATTTATGATTATACCAATATTTCAAGGATGTGGTTTAGGACTTGAAGTACTTTCATCGGTTTATAAAGATGGAATTAATAATTCAAATATATCAGAGATAACTGTTGAAGATCCTGCTCAATCATTTGCCCAATTACGTGATGTAGTTTGTATAAAATTGGCTATTGAAATGAATTTAATTAACAATTTAGAACCCGCTTATCTTCCAGAAACTCCTATTGATTTTGTTAATAATTCTGAGATCAAAAAAAAATTCAGATTAATTCTTAAAGAATCAAAAACACAAATAAAACGAATTTTAGAGATACTCACCCTAGCTCAATGTACTCCTGTTGATGGTATTTTACATGAATCTCAAAACAACAACAATAATAATAACAACTTAATAATAAATAATAATTCACAACAACCAGAGGATGAAGAACGGGACTGGAGAAATAATGTTGAAATAATTGAAACAAAGACAAAAAAAAAATCACAAATATTAATTTGGGAAAATGCATTGAAAAAATTAAGAATTAAAATTAAAAAAAAAATACGGTATAATGAAATTGATAATTTGAATTCATTAAATTTTGAAGAACAAAAACAATTATTACAAAAATTATGGTTAACACTATCTAATAATTATTATCGTACTATTTTTAAAGCAAGACGTGAATTTAATAACGAAAAAAAAAACGTTTAAAAATAAAACCAATCAAAACTTTGGGAATCTCTCCAACTTCCTAGTTGACTTGATTTTTTTAAACAAGGTTTAATATCAATCATTTGTGATGATGATCTATTTGTTATCGTTTCCTTTGTAAATAATTGAAATTAAAAAAAAACTTACGATTGGTGTTTCGAGCGACCAAAATCGTAATTCCGATGACAAACATAATGAAGAGGAAGATTGAGCTGCAATACTATTAGTAGGCTGAAAAAAAATTATAATTTTCACAAATTTATTAAATTTTTTTTGATTATAAACTTACCAATCTATCATTTCCAGTTAAAGTTGCTGCTGATGGGTTATGATAAGAATAAATTCTATGTGTTCCAAGCGAATCAAATTGCCAAAATTGCATATCATATCGAGCTGAAAAAAAAAATAAAAAAAAAATGATTACCTTCAAAAATTTCTGTCCATCTGCATTCTTGAACTTCAATTGGTTTTTGAGTACCCAAATTGAATAAACTGGAAGCTTTTCCTCTATCAAGACATTTTTTTGTACCACGATTCATTAACATTCTTCCACCTATTAAAAAATTATATGAAAATAATAATAACCTGCAACATCCTGCCATTGTTGGTACAATTCTCCTGGTTTGCATATGTTCAATACAACTTTATTTATTTCATCTGATAAAGCTTCTAAACACCAACTTGATGCTGAATGTTTAATATGACGATATTCTAAAAAAACAAAAACCTGAAATAAATTTTTGTTTACCATCAACAAGAAGACTTTTTCTTTCAAAAGAAGTTCTGAATTTATCTACATACCTAAATAATTAAACAAAAAAAATTTTTACCATTGAAATGGACGGCACCGTAAATTAGATCTTAATAAAATTCTTTCGTCCAAAGAACCTTCATCTAAACTTTTAACAACTGGATGAAATGTCTCAAAATATTTGTAATAATCATCCAACCAGACTTTTGCACCTCTTTTTTGATTTTTCTGAACTTGTATAACAAGTTGATTCTAATAGAAAAATAATGGAAAATAAAAATATATTACTCCTGGATTTGGTTTAGGAGGACGATCAAATATATGTCCAACAAACGAATCTCTAACAACATAAATCTCTCCTCCACATAACCAAACACGTATTGATTGTTCAAGATTTTCTCCACCCCATTCTAACATTCCTGGATCATATTTTCCATTCTCATCCCACCTAATAAAAAGTAATTCAAAAAAAATTTAAAAAAAAAATTTAAAATTAAAAAAAAAAAAATAAATTAAAGAAAATTTACCATTTTCGTGTAATTGCAATAATTCCCCCAGCTGATATTGGTACTTCATCTGTAAGATCATCATACCAGCCAAATTCAAAATTCCATTCAAACATCATTTTAGCACCCGACGTTCCCGCATCTTCCCAAGTGTTTTTAAATGTTTTAAAAGAGGTTTCAACCAGCCTTTTTTTGGTTTACAATGTCCATCCATAAAAAACTAATTTTTTTTTTTTTTT
>JAPYZD010001003.1:0-45107 GCA_030522725.1 Ichneumoninae sp. B BG-2022a | reverse complement strand
TTTTTTTTTTTGCTTACAATATTTGCACCCGTTGATTTATCTGCACCATAAATTCTTGCACGAATTAAACCTAAAATATTTCTTTATGAAATAAATTTTTTATTAATATATAATTATTTTAATTACCTTCTTTTGTATCAAATCTATAGACCTTAACCATCTTTCTATATTCAGGTGATAATTCTCGATCAAGTATGTTTGCCACAGGATTTTGACTTGCATCATCAACGACTATTATTTCTTTTATAAATTCTTTGGGAGTATTATCAATAGTAAACTGAATGAATTTCATTTTTTTCAATTTCATTTTCATTTTGTATAGGTTTTTTTTTTCCTGTATTTTTACCTTTATAGTTTTAGATATATATGCATCTTCATCTCTACCAGGTATAACTATAGAAAAATCATTGCCCGTTACATAAGGATGATTATTATTGATTGCTGAATTTACAGCTGCGCTAATTGCCGCAGCATCCTATGAAATCGAT
Organism: Ichneumoninae sp. B BG-2022a; assembly: GCA_030522725.1. Taxonomy (NCBI): domain Eukaryota; kingdom Metazoa; phylum Arthropoda; class Insecta; order Hymenoptera; family Ichneumonidae; species Ichneumoninae sp. B BG-2022a. The sequence continues at coordinate 44,619 of JAPYZD010001003.1, read as the reverse complement.
CAAATTTTAAACCTACATTTAAAGAACGAAAGGGAGCATTCTGTACACCTCCAGCACCAACAATGACGCGTGGGTCGCCAGAAGTACCACCAGGAAAATCTTAAAAGTAATAAATAATAAAAAAAAAAAAGAAAAATTGTTTAAAGGTTTATAAAAAGAATGGGAATGTTTTTTGAGATTACCTTTTGCTGGTGGCATTAAACCAGCCATATGTATATCAGTTTTACGAGTCAATCTTTCACATCCTGTTGCTAAAGCTGGTTCTAAAAGAATCAATCCAATGCACAAAACGAATGAATGATGATGACGCAAAAAAAATTGGCTTGTTGAAATTAAACGTATTAGCTCTAATATTGCGATTATGCATATGAAAAGTAATTTCGCCGGTGCAGTCTTACAAAGAAACACCAAACATGTTGCTGCCAGGAAAAAATGAAAAATTTGCCCATTAAAAGGTGCTAATAAACCGAGCGTTTTTTTTTCGCGAAATGACCGCTTTATCATATTAATATAAGCACCTTTTCTTATATGTCCCAGCGCACAGCTTTTTCAGTCACGGAAGTTTTGAAATGTTATCAGGCGCGGTAAAATTAGAAGATCTCAATGATTTCATACTTCCAGCGCAAGATTGTGTTGTTCCGATACTACAAAGTGTAAACGCTGAAAAAGGTGGCATTCCGCGACCTACATTAAAACCAAACCTAATTAGAATTCGCGATCGTAATAAAAAAGGTCATGACCCGACTATTAACGATATCAGAAAACCTCCCGCCTCTTTCAGAAAGGAAAGAGCCCAGGAAAACTCTGTTTCAGAAAGTCAAAATAGCAGCTCTGCATCAGCAGGGGCGGCACAAGTATCACTATACGACTGTCTCGCTTGTTCCGGATGTGTAACAACTGCAGAGACAGTACTCCTTAAAGATCAAAGTGTACAGGTGCGTAATTGGCTTGCTCTTTTTTCTATTCGATATTTGCGTTATTATTTTTACAGGTATTTTTACAAAAGTTAAAAGAATCCAAGCTATCCATAGTTTCGTTTTCATTACAAAGTCTTGATTATTTGGCGGCTCATTTCAATCTTAGACCTCGCGTTTGTTTCAGAAAATTATGCCACATATTCAAACGGCAATTGGGTGTCTCAATTGTCTTGGATACATTTGTAACGGATTCATTTGTGCTAGTAGAAGTTCTTCGCGAGTTTCTTAGAGAGAAACTCGCAGAAGAACAGCAGCAATGCAATGTTGAGAATGCTACGTCGTCTGAGAGGTTCAAGCCTCCTGATGTGACTGAAAAAAAAAAGCGTAAAGTATCATCTATGGGCACCGCAGATGCAACACCAGCCCTTGTGACCTCACATTGCTCTGGATGGATTTGTTATCTAGAAAAAACTCAATCTTCTGAAATGGTCAAGCGTGTAAATAAGTCAAAAACTTCTCAACAGCTTTTGGGACATTTGGTCAAAACATTAACATTAGATTGTTATCGATTATTATGTTTCAAAAATAATTATTTTAATATATTAAAAGTTCCCATTTATTTGAGTCATCTCATTATGTCTACGTATATGAAAAGATATTCTGATAAGAAGAAATCAAATTTTTATCATGAAAAAAATTTATTTTCTCATGATATAAATATTAAAGATATATTTCATGCAACTGTCATGCCCTGTTATGATAAAAAGCTTGAAATACATCGAAAAGAAAATGTTGTTGAAAATTCAATCTCAGAAGTTGATACAGTCTTAGCAACAGTTGAAATTTTCGAATTATTGAAAATATTAAACATTGAAAATATTAATAATGTTACTGACGATGATGATATTATTGATGATATATTCTTGGGAACTTCTAAATGGTCATTTTGGGATTCTTATTTACCAAAAGAAATACCAGAAGATGTTAAAAATATAATTTTAATTAATCAAAATAATAATAATAATAATAATAATAATAATAATATGGAATTTGAAGAACAACATCCGTCTAATTATTGTTTATGCTGTCATACACCAAGATCTACCAAATGGAATAATTCTTCTGGTTCTTTTTTTGAATATTTATTTCGACAATCTGCTAAGATACTTTATAATATTTTTATACCTGATGATGAAGAATTACAACTTGAATATGTTGCTAATCGTGATATGAAGGTAATTTTTTTTTTCTTTTTTAATTTTTCTAGGAAATTTCATTAAAAATAAATAAAAAAGTTGTATTACAATTTTTGATTGCTTATGGATTTCGTAATATTCAAAATATTATGAAATCAAAACTACTTTATACTGCGGATTTTATTGAAATCATGGCATGCCCACAAGGTTGTAAAGCTGGTGGTGGACAACAAAAATTGAATAAGGAAAAAACATTTGAAAAAAATAAAGAAGAAGAAATTATTAATAATGATGACATTATTTTTCCAGCTCATAAACATCCATTATTAATTTTACTTTATCGATATGTCTCTATTTTACTAAATCAGGATACATCAGTACTTACAGGTATATATCATTCAATTATTGATGAAAGAAAACAACTTGGAACTATAGGGACAGATACATTACGCTGGTAGTTTTGAAAATTCATTTAACAAAATAATTTAAATTATTTTGTTAAATTTAAAAGTAAGATTTTTTTTTTCATTTAGAAATTTAGAGATTACATTCTTTAATAATAATGAATTTGATCATAATTTATTATCAATTCGCATTTTTGGAGGATAACCAAATTTTTTATTTAAATTTTTTTCTTAAAAAATCATTTCTAAATTTTTTTTTTTCTAAAATCAAACACTTAAATTCAAAAAAAATTAATTAAAAAAAGAACAAATTTTTTCAAAAAAGAATAGATTTTTTTTTTAAAAAAGAAAATTAATTTTTAGCAAATTTTTAAATGAAAATTTAAAATTATCAAAAACTTTAGAGTCTCTTTATAAAATCAGTTCTCTGTTATAAAATCTTAAAAATTCTTCTTCAATAGCATCATCATCATCATCTATAGCTTCATAATGTACATCTAAGGATGGTTCAAGATTGTTCTTAGTATGGGGAATAGAAGGAGCCAAAAGTTCAGGTAACATCATTTCTGTTTTTTCATTTTTTATTTCTTCTAAATTATTATTATATGATTCTGATATATTTTTGTCATTATTTATGAAATTATCATTTTTATTGAAATGTATTTCAAGCATAGAAACAAGTCGATGTCCGTCTTTTTTTCCAAATATTAATTTTTTTTTTTTTTTTTCATTTTTTAAAGATGAAGAAGAATTATCTCCCAATAATGAATCTATAACTGCTCTAACAGGAGCAGGTAATGTTTTAAATATTACTTCATCTGTATGCTTATTATCTATTACCCCCTCTTCCCACATGTCCCAACAATCGACAATATTCTTGTCAATACAACAGCTACTTTCATTAACTGATAATAACTCTTGATTTTTGTTTGGATAATTATTTTTGACTTCTTGCTGCTGCCTCTGATGATCAGAATAATCAGTTGTTGTTGTTGTTGTTGTTGTATTCATTTCTTTTGATAAATAATCATTCATTTTTTTTTTATAAGGAAGCAACCAATTATTATTTTGAATGATGTCTGAGGAGATCGATATTTTTGATGTCTCGCTCTTTGTCGTGACATCTTGAGAGAAACAATTAAGATGACGACTTTCATAATTGGATAAAGGAAGGAGAGAAGAAAAAGAAAGATCTTCTGATTTAAAATTAGACTTTTCTAGGAATTTTGATGATTGTATTGTTGATGTTATTGCTGTTGTTAATGTTGTTTGTAAATTTAGCGCTTCTAATCGTTGTCTTATATTTTCTTTCTGTTCATCAACACGTTTTGATTGTATGACAGGAAAGAAGGTTCGCAGAAATCGACTTAAGATTCCATCGATCTCAAACGCTTCAGGATCTAATCTGAGAGAAAAAAAATATGCAAAAGAATGCAAGCTATATTCTTAAGTTCAACTTTAAATGACGGAAGGAGAATATAAATAAGCAATTTTATTGAACTTACGGAAAAGCTGCACGACAACAAGGACATCTTTCCAAAGTACCCTCAGGTCTTTCGCAATATGCCATGCATAAACATGCCCAACCTAAATTCGAATTTAATTAAATAAAATATATTATTAATTTGAATTAAATTTACTAAGGCTTACAAAAACGATGACCACAAGTTTTAAGACAAACTGGATCGATAACAACATCGAGACATATTGGGCATTGATAACTATCTCTATTCGGAGGTCTTTGTGTCAGCTGCTGCATTAATTGATCAGTTGTAATCTCAACAACAGATATCTGTAAATATTATGATAATAAAATTATTTAAATTAACATGTTTATTTCAAGATACAACATACAATTTGTGACAACGCAGGACAGCGGTACCAGCCTTGTCTAGACAAAACTTGTGCAGCTGTCTCAATATCAACAATAGATTTGAAATGGGAAGTCTCCATGAGCTTCATTCTGTATCGAAAAAAAATTTATTATAATGATTATTATCACATAAACCAATAATTAAATAATAAAAATTTTGTAATAGTTATTGCTAATTAATAATAATAGTTAAGTTTGATAATAATAAAAGTTTATAATAGTAATAACTTATAATAATTAAAATAAATTATAATAAATAATAATTGGGTTAAAGTAAATTATGATTATAATTAAAAAATAAAATCACCTTTTTTTCAAAATCTTAACAACTGCAACAGCATTCCATAAAACGCATCGTCTTAATCTTTTACATCGTGCAGAAATTTTACCAAGATTCACACAGAATTCACAAAGAGCAGCGCTAGTTTTTGCTCTGGGAGGTGAATCAGGGATCTCAGAATCTAGACCTCCTGAAGTCTGCATTAAATAGTAATATTGTCATACTACCTACTTGTAAATGAGATAGAAGCTGTTCAAATGTCATATCGGTGAATGTCTCTGGATCAGGATATATGTCCAAATGTGGTAAGCGTTGTTGTAAACCCTCTTTTAGAACAGTAATACTTTCAAGTTCTTTCCAAAAACTTTCATCCACTTTATTCAGTTCACTCTCTAAGGCTTCAAGAAATAAATTAAGATCATCTTGAAAAGGTCTAATGATAAAAATTCTCATAAGCAAAAGCCTTACTCGCAATCATGGGACGGAACAACAATTATTGATTTTTTTAAAAGCCTCTTTAAACTCTTGAAGTTAATGAAAGAGAGACCACGATTACTACGAGCCTCCGCTCGAATAGATTTGCCGAACTTCATGGACTAGAATTCGATTTTAAAAACTAGATTTCAAAGATTGCGTCAATGTTGCCGCCCAATCAATGAAGGAGAATTCTATGCAGATTTGTAATATAAACAAATCGGAGAGTTTTAAGCAATTGGTTAAGAGAATTTTTTAAGTCAAGCGATGATTCATGGGAATATTGAAGTATGCGATAGAGCTTTTGCCGCGTGCGACATTCATTATTGATGAAGAATTAAGATTTTACTACGCCAGTCCTAATTGACACCCGCCGTTCCCAAACAATTTTTAATTTAAAAATAAAAAACGACATAATATCTAATTTGTTGCAATATTTTGATGCTTTGAGTTTAATTGAATCGAAAAAAAAATTAGATAGGTTTGCGGCATATTTTTCAACCACATATTACTGATTACGATAAATGACACATGTATAGTGTCTATCTTAAATATGGAAATGAGAGCTTGAATTTAATTGAGCGCGGATATTTTGAACTATTTTATTAGCTTTTTCCTGGTCGTTTAATGCTAAAGATATCCAGGCTATAAATTCATTTTCTTTCATCTCTTCCGGCACATTAAAGGATGGATCAAAATTCTCCTTCTTATAATTTGCAGAAAATCCTCTACACAAAATCCGAATAGCCTCTTTTGCTGATTTTCTTGTTGCGATGTTTTTTTCATTAAGAAAAAAATTAAGTTGAAGTAAAAGACTTTTCACATCGGTATGTGAATCAAATAAATTAATATGAGATTGACTTGAATGATTCAATGGCAATCTTTTATGACTGTCAATGAAATCTGCAATTGTATCTTCCACAATTTCCTTATCTTTTTCATCACAATGATCAAATTTTAATGATTGATTGAAGCTCTCCTAAAATTAAATTTTATTTTTTAATTTTTCTAAATTTTTTTTCGTTTTTTTTTTTTTTTCCTTACTGCTTGAATTTTTTCAAAACTTGATTCAGTGTCAGTTCTTTTATTAGCCGATCCGGCATTAACATCGTAATTCGCTGATTCGGTATAAATTCTTATATTGCTTGATTCAATGCCATTTTTTTCATTGGTTGATTCGACTAATTGATTCAAACATAATTTTAACAGGTTGCTTTTAATCTCATTAACTTAAAACTGTAATTAAAGTTTAAATTAAAAAAAGTTACCTGGAGAATTTTTTAACTCCCGTCCTTCTTGAATACATAAGATTCGTAACACATATAAATTATAACTATGTGATAATTCAATTAAAGCAGAATTAGCAGTTTCTGCAACAAATTTTTGTGCTATACAAGCAGCACGAGGTAATAATGTTAAAATCTTAAAAAAAAAAAATAGAATCAATATCTTACAATTTGATCAATCCATGATTCCAATCCATTTGGAAAACATTTTGCTATTAATTTAATCGTAATTAGTCCATTTTTCGAAAGTCCCGATCTTAACGAACATGTAGTTTTTAACACATTCTTTATAATATCTGGTCTTGAATGTTTTTTCTCTAATTTGCTACTTACAACAATTTTTCATACAATAATAAAGGTAAATGCTTTGCCAAACATTGAATTTGTATTAAGGCATCAAATTTCAACTATTAATTTATATTTTTTTTTTATTATTACCTTCCATTCTTCATCTTTACTTTCTAGATTTTTTATTATAGAATTTTTTAAATTTTCTATTTTTAAATTATGAGGTGGCATCGGTAATTCCTCGTACTCAATATATACAGGCTAAGAAAAATAATTATTAAAAAAATTTATTTTTGAATTTAAAAATAAAAAAAAATTCAAAAAAATTATCATTATTATTAAAAAACTATTTCAAATAAATTGTTCACTTTTATTGGAAAAAAAAATTATTTTTTAATAATAAAATAAATTAAGAAAAATTATCTTTAAATAAAAAATTAAAAAAGAATTATTTTTTAATAAAAAATGAAAAAAATATTTAAATAAAAAATATTTCTTATACAAAAGATTAAGAGAAAAAAATTGTTAAATAAAAAATTAAAATAAAAAAAATTATTTTTCAAGAAAATATTCATAAATGTAATTTATAAAATAATTTTTGATTATCAAAATAACTATTATTTAAATGCAAGTAAAAAAGTTCTCCATCATAAAACATTTTTTATTTTAAATAAAATTTTATTTGAAAATAAAAAATTATTTAAAATTTTTTTATTAATAAAAAAATGAGATAAACATATAAAATTTACCCGTAAATTTTCAGACCCAATAGTAGATGATGACGTCTCATCATGAATATTCATTTTATCATTTTCAATTTTCCAAATATCTAAAGAATTATTTAATTTATTAGTTTCTGTTTTTAAAAATTCAGAAATATTATTAGTTTGAGAAGTTAATTCTGTTTTCAATGATTGATTTGGAATTTTTTCATCATTTTCATTTGATGTTTTTGACGATATTTGAATTTTATTGATCTCAATATCTGAATGATTACAAAATGATTGATTAAAAAACAATTTATTATCTGTATGATCTCTGATTTGTTTCGATAAATTTAAATCAGAAGATGACGTAAAATCTGTCAGCTCAGAAGTTGTTTTATTCTTAAGTTCCATAAAATTTTCTGGAATATTCTCTGTTTTAAAATTCTCAAAATTATTAGAAATTTTTAAGTCTTCCGAAACTTTCTTAAAATCAGTTGCTGTGTCAAATTGAGATAGTACAACTGATGATATACTTTTTTCATTTATCAAATTTGAATTTAATTGTCTCAACAGTTGAGGAATTCTATTCCCCTCCTGACAGATTCTATTCTCATTCTCAGAGCTACTATCATTCTCTCTTCTATTTGATTCAAACCCACTTTTATTAGTTAATTGTGTTCTGCTACGAGCACTTTGATTGGTTGATTGTGTTCTGCTACGAGCACTTTGATTGGTTGAGTGTGTTCTATTGCGAGAACTTTGATTGGTTGATTGTGTTCTATTGCGAGAACTTTCGTTAGTTGATTGTGTTCTATTGCGAGAACTTTCGTTAGTTGATTGTGTTCTACTGCGAGCAGCTGAAGATTCTGTGGATAGCTTAAATGTAATTTGAGGTAATGTGTTGGAGCAGCAACGTGTGGGTATCTTCTGGTGAGAAAAATTCAGAGAAGGTGTGCGATCATATGAACCACAGAATCTTTGAGATGCAAAACTTGTATTGTTTTCTGATGTGCAAGCAATCCTTCGAGCAAGACGGTGACAATATATTTTTTTTCGTCTGGGTATTCGAGATACTGATAGCGGTTCCAGAGAGTGGCACCGTCCACCATTAGTAAATTTGAGTTCTGGTTTGTCGAATCTTTTAGATTCTATGACTTGATGTGAATCCGTCTTTATTGGTGCATGCTGAAAATTTGTATCGCAACATTTTGTTTTTGCGATCTCACTCATCATTATCTATTGAAAAAAAAAAATATTCACTATTTTCTAATCTATATGTTTAGGTAGGATCTTTAATCAAGAAAAGGTTCAATCTCTATCTTATGATGCCTTATTTGAGAAACTTGAAAAGATCTTTTGCAATCTGCAAAAAGCAGATTTCTTACAGTGGCATCTACTGTTTACAGAAATGCCAGATACATTTGTGGTGCAATTGTATATTGCGACGCGGTGTTTAATAGCAACTTACACAGCGATCAACACAATGAGCGAGTCCAGCATATTGAGGCTCGCAATCGCCAATTTTCTCTGGTTTCGCGCGATACCGGTCGACGCATGCCTAATCAACGTTTATAAATCCTTTTAACTTACAACATATTCAACGCTCCAGAATCTGCATTTGTTGTAGCAAACCGGCTCTAATTTTTTTCGTGGGTCTATCAGCTCTTCTCCCTTCTTTGGAGCGTAATACACTTTCGGATACCAATCAAATATAGTGTAACGGCATTGTTGTCTGTATGTAGGATAAAACCCCATACTAATGCACTCTTATTTTTTATTTATACACAAAGTCACTTAGCACACAGGCAGCTACAATAAATTTTTTTTAGTGATTTCGGCGCTTTTGTACCCTGGTTACGTCTCAATGGATAATTATGCATTAAGAAAATGCATGCAGTAAGAAGTGAAGTTTGAATTTCTGTGTGAGCGATCTGCACTTCAATAAGATTGTTAAAACTCAGTTAAGCAAAGTTGAGTACCAGGTGCATACTAATTTACTTTAGTAATTGCAAGTCATAAATACTTGAAACTTAGACATTCTGTTGTTGTGTACAAAAATTATCTATAATGGTTGATTGAATTCTTTATTCATTGTCATCAGACTTTGAAGGGCATGGGACGAAACTCCAGCAGGCCCCTCTGCATTTAATCTGTGCAGCTCTTGACGAGGATCATATGGCACTTTCGGAACCATTACAGAAAGTATGTATTGGAACATTGTCGTGACAACAGTATCGCTCAAGCCAGACAAAACTTGAAAGTTTGTGTGGCCTACAGCAGTGTTGCTGCTTTCACTCATATGCAATGATGATATAAGCTTTTTAATTCTTATACTCTCTGCATCCTTTATTTTTCCTGGACTAAAAGTGGTAGAGATATCGGCGGCAATATCTTGAGCCCAGCCGAGCAATATACAGAACAAATAAATATAGAAAGCTATGCAAAATGGCATTTCAGCATTACAGTAGTAAGTTTTGTATCTGACGACGCGGGAGCACAAACAATTTAGAAATTAAAATTTAATTTTCTATTGGCGCAGATTTTTTGATGTCCCAAAAACACGTCATTCCACTTGATTGGGAATGCTGACGTGTAGGAAATCAGACATCGGAACAGTACGCATTTTTATCATGTTCTTAACTAAAGTTTCTTTTTGTATAAGCACCACAACATTTCTTCTTTTGTTAGCTATTTCCGGTTTTGTCTCTGGCGCAAATGTCGAGGGTCCAGTGATAGGCATTGATTTGGGAACGACCTATTCCTGTGTCGCTATTTACAAAAATGGCGCAGTTGACATTATTGCGAATGACCAAGGCAATAGAATCACGCCATCTTACGTCGCCATTATTGATGATGAACGTCTGGTTGGCGAGGCTGCGAAGAATCAAGCAACAATAAACCCAACTCAAACTCTATTTGATGTCAAACGTCTTATTGGAAGGCGCTATAATGAGCCATCAGTTTTGAAAGATAAACAGCTTCTACCATTCACCATAGTTGAGAAGGAAAACAAGCCCTACATACAAGTTGATTACAAAAGCAAAAAAAAGACACTTTCACCTGAAGAGGTTTCAGCAATGGTGTTGGCAAAAATGAAGGAGACTGCTGAAGCACATCTTGGGAAAGAAGTTAAAAATGCAGTAGTCACAGTACCAGCATACTTCAACGATGCTCAGAGACAAGCCACAAAGGATGCAGGTGCTATAGCAGGTCTCAATGTGATAAGAATAATTAATGAACCAACAGCTGCAGCTATTGCTTATGGTCTTGATAAAAAAGGCGAAGAGAAAAATATACTTGTCTATGATCTAGGTGGTGGTACTTTCGACGTTTCTTTACTGACAATTGACAATGGTGTTTTTGAAGTCATTGCAACATCAGGTGACACACATTTAGGTGGTGAAGATTTTGATCAAAGAGTAATGGATTATTTCATTCAAATTATCAAAAAAAAAAACGGAAAAGATTTGAGAAAAGATAAGAAAGGTTTACAGAAACTCAGACGTGAAGTTGAAAAAGCAAAACGTGCTCTATCTAGTACTCATCAAGCAAAACTTGAAGTTGAAAATTTGCTTGATGGTGTTGACTTTTCTGAAACATTAACTAGAGCCAAATTTGAGGAGCTTTGTAATGATCTGCTCCGTAAGACCCTGAAGCCAGTTCAACAAGTTTTGAGTGATGCTGAAATGGAAAAGAAAGATGTAAGAACAATTATTCAAACATTTTTATTTAATTTTTTTTATGCATGTTTTATTCATTATTATTCTTCTATTTTATAATCAATTTTTCCATAAATTTCTTATAATTATTTATTTTAATAATAAATTTATTTTTTTTACTTTATTCTATCATTATATTCCTCAATAGTTGTTTTGCTCTTCAATAATTATTTTACAAATATATGAATTTGTTATTATTTATTTTTTTTTATATTCTATAATTATGTATTGCGTTAAATATTTATCTTAAGAATCTTAGTCCATTTGGACAAAAATTTATAATTTTTCCATCTTATAGTCATTCTATGTCGAATATATCAATTCAATTTCCTAATAAATTTTTTAATATTTTTAGATAGATGAAATCGTGTTAGTCGGAGGATCAACTCGTATTCCGAAAGTACAACAATTAATCAAAGAGTTTTTCAATGGAAAAGAACCAAGTAGAGGAATCAATCCTGATGAAGCTGTTGCTTTCGGTGCTGCTGTACAAGGAGGTATTCTTTCAGGAGAGACCAAGAATGATGAAGTTATTTTACTTGATGTCACACCATTAACTCTTGGAATTGAGACTGTAGGAGGCGTTATGTCACCATTGATCAAACGAAATGTTGTTATACCGACAAAAAAGTCACAAGTATTTTCAACAAATTCCGATAATCAGCCTGGTGTTCTTATTCAAGTACTTGAGGGTGAAAGACCTTTAACAAAGGACAATCATGTACTCGGAAAATTCGAGCTTTCGGGTATTCCTCCCGCACCCAGAGGCGTTCCACAAATTGAGGTCACATTTGAAGTCGATGCAGATGGTATTTTGAAAGTATCTGCAGAAGACAAAGGTACTGGAAAATCGGAAAAGATAACTATTACAAATGATAAAGGTCGACTAAGTCAAGCTGATATCGAAAGAATGATAAGGTAATAAAAAATTAGTAATCATAATAATAATAATAATAATAATAATATTATCACAGAGAAGCTGAAGAAAATGCTGATGAGGATAAAAAGGTTAAAGAACGAATTGACGCTAAGAGTGCATTTGAAGGTTATATGCATTCATTAAAAAAGTCAATTGAAGACAAAAGTGGACTCGCAGAGAAACTCGAGGAAGACGATAAGACGACAATAAATGATGCTGTAAGATATTTATAAAGAAAAAAAAATTCTGCAGATTAAAGATGGTGAGTCATGGCTGGCCGCGAATTCTGATGCTGAAGCTGAGGACATTAAAGAAAAACATAATGAGATAGAAGGAATCTGCATGCCTTTAATACAAAAGGTTTATGGAGGTGAAGCAGGACATGGAGAGCCAGAAGATAGTGGTGCTCATGATGAACTTTAATTGTAGTTGTTTTTATTTATAAATAAATTATTAAAATAAAAATATTATTTGGTGTTTAAACCTGATTCATTTATTAGAATGAGTTATGGTGGTAATAATAATGTTATACGTCGCATTACAGGTTTTTTCAATTGGGGGAAATGTGACCAACGGGAATATTCAAGAGATACATCACCTAATCTGAAATCTCGTCGATTTTCAGAAAATATACAAAAATTTGAGTTTGTTACGGAAGATAAAAAAAAGATTATAAACAAAAATGATCGTTGTCTCTCACAAGATGAATGGCAAAAAAAACAATTCGATGATTTTTGTGAACAGCATAGTTTAAAAAATAAAAAAAAGAAAATTCTTAAAACAAAATTGCCTATTGATTTTATAGATAAATTACCGAGAAAAAAAGACGAAAAAAAAGATGATAAAAAGATAGGAAAAAAAGATGAAAAAAAAATGACGTATAAGCATGGTCTTAGGAAAAATGATAAAATTGAAAAAAATGATGAAAATTTAAATAATAAAAAAAAATTAAATTCAATTTTAAGTTCTGAAAAAAAAAAATTTTCATCAAATGTCGATTCAGTAAAACCATCAAATCTATATGATAATGTTAAATTAGAAGGAAATAATAATCCCAACAATAAGATTAAATTCAATTTACCACCAGAAGCTGCAGAATCAGCAAAAGAATTATTAAATAAAATAATTAAAAAAAACGATAACGGTGATTACACAATTATGGGGCAATCGGTATCAACAAATACAGATGTACCAAGTTTACCAATTTTAGACATAAAAATGCCTCAGAATCCTTATCAAATAATAATAACTCGTGATCCACTAGAAAAAAAAGAAAATGAAAAAAATAGGCCTTTAAAAAGTTATGCTTTAAAACCTGTTAGGATTGATTCTGAAGAAAAATTTCTAACATTACCTACAGAATTACAAGAGGCTTTATTACAAAAAATGAAAGATGTTCCTCAATCATTAATTCCTTCTTCAGAGTTTAAAAAATTAAATACACAATCCAATAAATCTGATGATCTATTTAAGCAGAGAGAAGAATTTAAAGCCGAAATTCAACGACAAATACAAACATTACAATTTGAAGATGCAATTAATCAAAGTAAATTATCGAAGACATCTAATAAAATAGAATCTAAGGATATGTCATCCATGGAAATGGCCTCTGATAATAAACTTGATGTTTCAGAAAGCGTTACGAGAGAATTAGTTAGATCTTTTGAAGTATTTACAACAATAACTAGGAAAGATAATAATAATAATCAATTATTATCCGAAATAGAGGAACGTAAAATAAATATATATTGTTTATTGAAAAATCCTGAATTATTGGAAATTGAAAATTTTTTAAATTCAAATGAATGTTCCCGTTTAATTAGCGCTGCAGAAGACATTGGTTGGGATAACCACCAGGTAACCAAAAAACCAAAAATAAAAATTTTTTTTTTCAGTTCTTGAATGAAGTAGAACGTACATGTTCCTTAGCGAATTTAAATAAACATAATGAACCTATAATTAATACAATAAAAAATCGTATTTCAAAATGTATGAGGGTCTCAATTGAACAAATTCAACCTTTATATGTTTTAAGATATTTACCAGAACAATATTGTGGCCCACATTGTCATAACAGTGAATGCACTTTTTTAATTTATCTCAATGGTGGGCAAAAAAAAAAAAAAAAAAATTTTAACTTTTTTTAGATGTTCTTGATGGAGGAGAAACGGAATTAACCAATCTTGGATTAGCTGTCACACCTAAACAAGGCCATGCATTATGTTGGAAAAATATTCTGAAGAATCAACTTGATATTCGAACGTTACATGCAGGTTTACCCGTTAAACAAGGAATTAAATATTGTCTTCCAATACAGATTTTGAGTAGTATTTGACCTTTTTTTTTTCAAGCGTCTAAGCTAATGATAGCTTATCATAATAAATCTGTATCGTTTTGATTATTAATTTTGAAGAAGCATAAAATTAATCAATCATAGTAAAATTAATTAATAATAACAATTCAATTAATCATTGATTATATTTGAATATTATGCAAGATTTTCGAGATTTCTTAACGCCTATACGACACCTTTGTGCTCCCGTTTGTAAAAAAAAAAAATGAATTATACATAATAATTTTTTGATGTGTATGGGCGGCACAAAATTGATATATAAATATACGTGCTATTATAATGACAAATTCAAATGAAAAAATTGTTGTCTTCTCAATTTATGATGATGATTTTAAATTATCAAATGGCAGACGTCGGAAAATCGGCAAAACAATTTCCCATAATAAAATCTCCCCCCCCACCCACAATTTTCTACCTACGCGAAATCCACCACCCACGCAAATCAATGTGCCAACACAAAATATTGCGCCAACACAAATCAGTGCGCCGATACATTTTAATACGTTGGAAGCTGCTTTTAAAAAACGTCGTGAAAAAATTCTTAAAAAATCAGAGAATATTTCTGATTTGATTAAAGTTTTTTCGCCTACAGAATCGCTCGAAAAAAATAACATAAATTCAGAAATTAATAAGACAGAAAGAAATAATCAAATAATCTCGAATAAATCAGAGCCTGCTATATCAGTGAATCCTTTAGGTATGTATTTATGATTGTATGTAGTAAAGTTTCGATTACAAAAAATCATAGAATTTATTTAAAAAGCTATTATAATATTCATTTAAAAGGTTATAAAATTTAGTATTTAAAAACCATGAAATTAATATAAAAGTTGTGATATAGATTTTTTTGTAAAAAAATTTGTCATAGAAGGTGAATTTCCTGCTGAAAAAAAATTATTAAATTCACAAAAAAAAAAAAAAAATTCTGAAAACAGTTATTGTCGTAAGTTTTGATAAGAAAAAAATATTAGAAAAAAAATCTCAAAAAAAATTTTTCTTTAAATTTTCTTGTTTTAGATAACATATTCGATACATTTTTTTCGTAGTAAGACATTTTCACTGATTCTTTTTTTTTATTTAGTGAAATTATTAAGTCAGTCTTCCCTTGTAATGATAGAAGTATATATAAAGAAAAGTTACCAGAGCATCGTAATGAATTTACAACTGGAACTCCATTTTTTGATAATTGCATTTCAAAAGTTCAAAATTATGCAGAAGAAAAATTTGTCGATTATAATATGCAAGATACAATTAATCGAGTAACAGATGCTGCAAATAATATTCTTGATTGTAAATTTTGGGACTCAAGTTTTCAAGAATCAAAATTTGATGATACAGTTAAATTCTTAAATTTTATGTCCCAAAAAAATTCTTTTATTTTGAATAATTATCAGGATATACAAATTATTATTTGGAAAGATGTTTCAAATTCAAATTCAATTTTTTGGGACACATCACAAATATTAGGTGATGAATTGAAATATCTTTTAATTGATAATTCAAATGAATATATCTTTAAAAGAATTGATGGCTCGAAAAATGAAAAAATGTTTTATTTAACATTATCAACTATGGGAAATAATTTATCAAATAAAAATAAAGATCAAATATCGTTTAACTTAATATCAAATATATCAAAAAATATAAATAAAATTTTAAAAAAAAATAGAAATAATAAATTTGAAAAAGAAAAAGAAATCAATAATATTGATTGGGACACTATGCAATTTTTAATACTTTTATCTGAATTAAAAATTTTATTTAAATTTGAAAAAGAAATATCAATTTCAAATAAATTATTAATTGAAATTCCAATAATCAATTATAATAATTATGAAATAACTGAGTTACCTATATTAATTCCGAGTGAAATTAATAAAGACAATAAAAATAATGAAAATGATAATAATAAGAAAAATGAAAATTCGTTGTTGGAAATAATTGACAGTAATTATTTGAGTACCATTTTATTATCATTCAACAGCAACAATACTAATAATAATAAGAATAATTATTTCTCAAATTTTGAAATTAATCTTCAGTCAAATGATATTTTTTTTTCTAAAGAAAAAAATAATGAGAATCCATTTAATGATAATATTATAAATGAAAATGAAGGAATTAATAATTCAATTACAAATAAAAAAAATGATTATGAATTAAAAACGTCTTTATATTATTTATTAAAGGTAAGAATAAAAAATTAATTTTTTTAATTTTTTTTACAGTGTGAAAATCCTTTTAATGATTTAAAAAATTTAAATATTATAGAATTAATATTAGGAAAATCATATATTGGACAATACGTAAATGAACCTGGTTATCGTGAAAGATTATTGACTGAAAATATTTCACAAAAAGAACGATATTGTATATTAAATAAATATGCAAATTTATTTAAAAAATTTTGTTTGAAATATGATTTTCAAAAAACTAAAATTGAAATGGAGGTATTTCTTTTGAGTTATATTTATTAGTCATTATCACCATCGGAAATTGGTTTTAAAAATTATGATGATATTTTATTGCCTTGCGATTTACCTGATCTTTTATCCAGTTGGGCTATGGAGGAGGTAAATTTATTTTCTCTTAATTTTTTGTTTAAATTTAAATAACATTTTTTTATTTAAATTTATTTTGATTCTATTTATTATATTTGATTTTGTTAAAATTAATATATTAAAATTATTATTATTAATTTTTTTTTCCTTCAGGAAATATATGCATCACCAAATTTACAAAAAAGCTGTTATAGACTTGGTCATTATCAATTTATAAATGTAAGATTTTTTTTTAAAAAAAAGATTTTAGAAAAATACTAATCCAGTTCGTCTTGAGATTTTAAATAGAGAAGAGGGTTGCAAACTTGATTTCTTGAAAACTATTTCGATGTTAAATCAGTTAAGGAATTTTTTTTTATTAATTTAATTATTAGTGCTCTTAAAGGAAATTGTTATTTATACAATGTTATAGAAAAATTAGAGAATCTCAAGGCATTAATAATTAGAGAATCATCATTTATTTTTCATTCAACATCAATAATCATTTATTGGGATGAAAAGAATGTAGCAGATTCAATTTGGACAAACTTTAAATACGTTACAGCATTTCCAACAATTATAGATAATGAAAACTTAGATTTGAAATCACAATTGGGTTCTACATCATCGGAATTAAATAAATTAGAATTGGAATCAGATTCAGAATTAGATTTCGGATCAAAATTCAAAAGAGATTTTAAATCAAAAGGGAAATTAGAAGTGGAGACAGAATTGGAATCGGAATTATTTGAGGTACTTTAAATTATAAAATTAAATAAATTTTGAATAACAGGAAAGGAAATCTGATATTAATAAATCCGTAATAATTGGACTTCAGAATATTATAAATATTCTTAAAATGATTTAAAGTTTTTTTCTATTTTTTTTTTCTTTTAATTTGTGCGACATTTTTTTCGACATGGATAATAATGGTTTAATGATGAATTATTCTTTACAACAAAATAATTTTACTTCAAATTTAATTAAAACAAAAAATTCTTTAATAAAATGTTCAAATGCAATACCCAAATTTTTCAAAAATAATATATCAAAACGTAGACGTCGGCTTCGTCCTAACGAAGCTATTCCTACTTCAGATTTTAAATCTTCTTTTCACCAATCGCCAAATCTTAATGAGTTTACGCGTCCTACATCTTCTTCCATAGAAGATTTGTTATTCTCTTCAGAACACATACCCCCAGAATTCAATAAACTTAAACCCACAGAGTATTATACTCAAAAGCAAATTACCACAGAGTACAAATCCAAAGAGCAAATTCCCACAGAAGGCCTCTCAAGAGAGCAAATCTCTTCAGAGAGCATTTCTGCAAAGCACATTCTCATTGAGCAAAATAACGTTGTTTTGAAGACGATCACTGACTTTCAAGATGACTCATCCCCACCACCGCCGCCGCCGTTAGCATTGCTGATTAAGCGAAACATACCTCAGCAGTCATGTATTGTACGAAATGAATTATTAAATGAAGTTTGTGAAAAAACACAAAATTGTAAATTTCTTAGACTCCCGACTGACATACTTATTCAAATATTTTCATTTTTGAATGGATCTGATTTAGTACATCAAATCCAATATGTTTGTCAGCAATTGCTTTGCATCGGACGAGCTGATTCTCTTTGGCATGCAATTTGCCTTAGAGAGATGCCAAAGCTCTTAAGACATAATACTGAAGCATTACCTTGGGAAACAGTTTTTAGATCCAGACGAGATAAAAGCAAAGTAGAAAAATACAAGAATGAGTTGCTTCCAATACAGGAAATGTATTTGGAGATGGAAGCAGCTCTTGAATGTCTTAATCGAAAATATCATAATAATAATTACTCAAACGATAATTCTGATATTCAAATTAAAAATTTGTTGAATTCTTGGCACGCATCAAATCCTAATAATCCTGTAAGAAAAAATAACTTATAATCATAATCAGACTCCAAAACTTAAAAATGATAATCATGTTTGCAATCCGAAAGCGTGCAAATTTGATAGTGTCTCTGACTCTATTTTTATTTGCAATAAAACAGGTAAGTAGATCTGATTTCAAAAATCGAGAATTTTAACAGGCCAAGTACACATATGCTCTGATAAAACAATCTGTACTCAAGCTCTCATTTCGGATGCAGATACTACAGCTCTGGTTTGTTCAATCAGTGGTAGAGTTTTTACTCCGAAATTTAAAAAATTAAAAGAGTCGGGAGTCTCAGACACTATGTCACAATTTTACGATGATTTGATTGCATCCAACAGGTGCAGCATGCTTATTGTATTCACTTTTTGTATACACTTCAAGACAATGTGAGGAAAGTGATTTCGAAATTATGGAGTCACAAGCCGCCTGGATTCGAAATTGCGAGAATATCGTGGAGCCATCTCGTCATGGAAATGGAGACGACGATTTTGTTTGTGGATTTTTCGGAAGCTGTTATAGTCGTGGTTATGATTGTCTAACAGAACAGGAGTACAATGATCTTAACAAAAATTATTAAAATTTTTTAAGGGACCTGTTAGATCAGATGTGGTACAGTTCACATATTAAAATGAGCAATGTGCACCAAGCGTGCTTAAAAAGTAATAACTTTTCGTTTTTTGTCCGATAGTATCATTGATATGTTGCAGTCCAGGTTCTTTGATGACTCATCTTGTATGGAAGAAGTATCACAACCTGAGGTAGAAAGACCTCAGAATACGAATGGCGCAACTCAACGTTGTTTCAATGGCAACCGGCGTAGCAATAGCTGGTATAATTGGCGTGAATCTGATAGCGAAGATTTGTCTCAAATAGCATCCCGTAGTACGCCTGATATAAGAGAAAAGGTAGATCTGTTAAAATGAAAATTTTTTGTCTCAGATGGATGCTCAAAATCTAGTATTGGTTCCGGGAATTACAGAAAGATTTGAAGAAGATGATGAATTAGAAAACAAAAGACAGTATTCGACATCTTCATCATTTGAAGTTGAATCTATGCAGTTTACATGGAAAGAGATTTTGAAATTTATTGGGCCTGGTTGGTTAGTAGCCATGGCTTATGTTGATCCTGGGTAAGATTTGTTTTAAATTTTTTTTCAATTTTTCTCTTAGAAATCTGGAAGGTGATTTAGTCGCAGGAGCTTTGAGATCAGCAAACGATAGTGAAGCTGGTTATAGATTATTGTGGGTTTTATTATGGGCAACTTTAATTGGTTTTGGATTACAACGTCTTGCTATACGTTTAGGGACTGTAACAAATAAAGATTTAGCAACATTATGTCACTTAGAATTTTCTCGTCCTATATCTTTCATAATTTGGATATTTACTGAACTTTGTTTAATTGGAGCAGATGTACAAGCAGTTATCGGTTCAGCAATCGGGTTAAAATTATTATTTAATTTACCAATATTCATAGGGATATTTTTAACACTTATTGATGCATTTATAATATTATTAGTTGACTTTTTTGGGACAAGAAAACTTGAAGCAACATTTGCATTTATGATAACATTAATGGCTGGTTGTTTTTTTGCAAATATGTTTACATCAAAACCAAATGTTACTTCAATTATTAAGGGATTAGTTTTAATATCAATTCCAGAAGGTTCCCTTCCATTTACAATTGCATTAATTGGTAGTGTCATAATGCCCCATAATCTTTTCTTGCAATCAGCAGTTGTTCAATCTCGTTCTATTGATAGAAAAAATTCTAATTATTTAACACGCGTATTAAGACTATATTCAATTGAAACTTTTTGTCTTTTAATGATTAGTTTAATAGTTAATATATCAGTTGTTGTTGCATTTGCTAATCCTAAAATTATTCATAATCAAGTAAGTCAAAAAATCAAATATTTTTTATTTGTTCTAGAATTTAAATCTCTATAATGCTCATATTGCATTAAAAAGTGTCATAGGAGAGGTAATTTTTTTTTTTTTTATTTTATTTTTTTTCAAAGAAATCTGCTTTAATATGGGGACTCGGATTATTAGCTGCTGGACAATGTTCAACAATGGCTTGTACATATGCAGGACAATTTATAATGGAAGGTTTATTAGGATTACGAATAAAAAAATTATGGTTACGTGTTTTAGTAACAAGATTCATTTCTATTATACCTTTATTATTTTTAATCAAAATGAAAAAAGGAACTGTTGAAATAATTGCTAATTGTGTAAATGTTATGCAGGTAGTTTTTTTTTATTTTTTAATTTCTTAGGCATTTAATTTACCATTTACTTTAATTTTGTTATTGAAATTTACAGCATCAGAAAAAGTTATGGGAAAGTATAAATTATCAAATTTATCAAAACTATTTGCTTATATAAGTGGTTGTTTTTTAATCTTAGCAAATGTTAATCTAGTTATATTTCAATTAGGTGGCATATCCATATTTGTTTGTTTAATATTATTAATATATTTCTTATCACTTGGATTTCTTTGGTGGAAGCCTCTTCAAAGTAATTATTTTGACTTATCAAAATCAATTTCATTATTACATCAAAAATAAAAAACTTAAGAACATATATTTACACTATTTAACTTTTTTTTTTTTTTTATTCAATTTTTATATTTATCGTTCTTCAAAAATAATTTATCAATCAATTTATTTAATGTTACAAAATTATATATTTAGTTTTGTATTCTTAAATTTAAATATAATTTTTATTTTATTATAAAAAATAAATTTTATAAGTATTATTAAATATTTATTTTACAAAAAAAGAAAAAAAAAAATTTTTAATTTTTTATTTTTGAAATCAATTATTGTTTAATTTTTTAGTTATAATTATTTTTAATCGTAAAAGTATTTCATTAACATTAATATTAAGACATGACAAACCTCCTTGACGTATACTAAAAAAAAAGAATAAATTTTTTTTTTAATGAATCTTACAAAATTTCTAAATCTTCAATTTTAATTATATGGCCTACTGAAAGTTTAGTTGCTAATAATGTTATTATATGCTTTAATTGTAACTCTAAAACTAATGCAATATGATCAATTGTATTTGTTGGGATACGAATTACGGGATTGTTCAATCTCGTTAATGATTCAATTGCTGATACAGTTGGAAGGAGGGGTCTATATGGTGGTAGAAGAAATAATGGGGGATTTATAGAATTTAACGAAGCTCTGAATAAAAAAAAAAAAATTTTTAATTTTAAAAAATACCCAACAATGTTTGGAGATATAAATGACCACGAATTGATTGTTTGTACTGGAGTCTTAGTACGTACATATCTTGGTAAAGGTGGTGGTAATAAACGAATAGAAGGATATACAATTGTACCTAAATAAAAATTAATAAAAATTATATTTTACCTGTCAATTGCAATACATTTCTTGCTCTTGCTACATATTTCATTTGAACTAAATTTTCCTTAAAATCAGAATAAATTTAAATTATATCTACCTCTCGATTTTTACAATCTTCTAATTCTTGTAAAGTTCCTTGTCTTTCAAGAATAGATCTTGTAATTGCAATAAAACCATCTTTTTCTATATCAGATGATCTTGGTATTGGGACATCTGTACGTCGTTTTTTTTTTAAATGTCCTAGAACAGCATTAACAGAAGGTAGTGATGATTGTTGTTGATTATTATTCATTTTACACATTTTATTTAGGACATCATCTTCAGGACGATAAAACCATGGATCAGATGAATCAGAAGAGTTATGTAAATTTTGTGGTTGACGAATTAATGTAGAATGTCTAATTTGTTTTTGTGGTAAATTAATTTTATAGTTTATCATGTCAAATTCATCTGTCATTTCTTTAATTGTATCATCTGTTATTTCTTTACATTTTTCTTCTATTTCTTCATCTTCTAAAACATCATCATGTAATAAAGTAAGTGGTCTATTTTTATTTTCCATTTTAAAAAATTTTTATATATATTACATCTTTAATTAAAATAGTCACAGATTTTAATAAGTTACAAAAAATTATTCAATATTTATAAAAAATTCTATTTTTATCAAAAACTGTAATTAATTCATCTAATTTTAATAATTAATAAAATTATTTTAAAAATATTTATCTATTTATTTAAATTATTAAATTTTTTTAAGTATATTTTTTTTTTTTTTAAATTCAAATTTCTTTAAGGTACAGATATTTTAGGTGCAGAATAATGACCAAAAAAAGTTTGAATGGATTAATTGAATTAATAAAACCAAAACGACATGAGATTTTAAAAAAAATTAGAGATTTACAGAGATTATTATCATTGAAATTAGTAAATTTTTTTTTTTTTTAAATTTATTATCTTTTTAGAAACATGATGAAAATGATGCAGTTATTAATTTAAAAAATAAAATTAATAATTTAATTATCCAATTAGAAAATACTAAAAATAATAATAAAAAAAATTTAAAATATTTAAAAAGACAACAAGCTATAGCGGACAAATTACGATTTTATGGTAAGATTATTTTTTTTTTAAATTTAAATAGAAAATAAAAAATTAAAAAAAAAACTTCTTAAAGCACGTATTAATTTAGCAGAAGGAAAAGGTGATGAAAATAATTTAAAGAAATTAGAAGAAGATTTAATTTATAATGAAAATTATCCAAAAAACGAAAAATATATTTCAATTTTAGCTGATATTGAAAGTATGTTTCTAAAAATATTTTTTTTTTTTTTATTCAGAACTCACTAATGAAGAAAAAGAGCGTCTTTTTGTCAAACAAAATAAAATTAAAAAAAGAATTTTTACGATGGTAAACTTTTTTTTTTAATATTTAATTTATAGCTTGATGCTAAAAGAAAAGCTTTATTAGATGATACATCTATTCAAAATTTAGATAGAGGTACTTCTTTATTTTTCATTTATTTTTTTTAAGATGAAGATTTTTTTTGTGTCCCAAATAATTCTTGACATTTTAAAATTATTGCCATTGAGGTCGCATGAGATAATACATCATAAAAAAAGGCAAAATTAATGGCATTATTGACATGATTATAGAAAAAATTAAATTAATTAAATTAAATTTTGACTCTTCTAATTAGACGGAAATAATTAAATTGTAAATTACCTGATGGCGGATATTGCCATTGATTTAAAAAAGGATTTAATAAATTAAATTTTAACTTTTTTTGATTTTTTGATTGAACCATTAAATTTAACAAACGACCTAGAAAAAAAAAAAAAAAAATAAAAAAAATTTTTTTTTTTCTTAAATACCTCCTGAAATAATTCTAGATATAATCAATAAGAATATCACAAATATACAAATCGAGACTATGCGTCTATCAGGTGCGAGTATATAATTCTGATAATAAATAAATTTATTAATAAATAAAGAATTAAAAAAAATATATTGTAATAAATAAAGAATTAAAAAAAATATATACATTCTTACATTAAATGATAAAGGAAGATAAGAATAAAGTTGATTTTCTAGTTCAGTTAATGCAACACGAATCCCATGAGTACGCCAGCAATTTATTGTGTTATTTATTAAAATTCTTAACGATTTAAAAAACTGTATTAATTGCTGTGGTAAAATTGATGGTTGTCGAGATATATTATTTTGTCTTATATCATTATTATTCATTAATGAATTTGAAGAAAAGGTTTTTTAACAGGTAAACAGGAAAACAGGATATTCATATAAAACGAGCTCCTAATGTACGAGGATTGAAGGAAGTAGTTACGGCAGCCGTTGAATTACGTTGAACCAGAAGTGGTTCTGGTATATTGTCAGTTGATGTAGTTATCTTTATTTCATTCAGACGTAAACCTCGAGTTAGACCATTCTCAGCAGTAGTAGCAGCAGGAATCGATCTCTGGCTATTTTGCATTAGTGGACCCAGTCTTCTTCTCACACGTGACTGGATGGGATATTGACGTCTTCCCAAAGTCGTAGTAGCAGCTCGACGAGTTGAATTCACAGCAAGCTGAAATCCGCGAAAACTCTGAAATTCAAAAATAATGGAAAAATAAAAAAAAAAGATTTATGAAAAAAAAGTTTGAATTATTCAAGACTCACTGTAACTATTGATGGTGATTCAAACATTACATTCTTCTTTAAATTATCATGCTTAATTCGAGTTTAGATATGAAATATTAATACTCACTTTTTTGGCAATAGCGCGTCGAGTTATTAATGGAGCACTCCAAGGATGACGTGCTCCAGGTCCAGACCTCTCAAAACGACCCATCATTCTTCTCCTCTCTCCTCTCAACGATGTTGAGAGACTCTGGGCGAGCGGTCTCCCCCCTACTGAGAAATTAAAGACCGAGTTGGAAGCGCAAATCATGAGGGCTGCATATTTCAGTGGCAGATTGGCGAAAAGCTTTAAGAACTCCTTAAACTTTTCATAAAATGAAGAAGACGAAAAAAAATTCTTAAGAAATTCCGACAACTAATTTCGGCATTCAAAACTAAATAAATTATTGCACTGGACAACGATTTCTTTTATTGCTGATGATTGGATACCCACCCCGCCCAGAAATCACTGGAATTTTATTTAAGACGCGTTTTCCTTGAATCGCTCTTGTTAGCACACGCGGATTCTGTGCTCGAAAACGTCCGCCCGGCACTGATAATTGGCCTCTTCGTAATCGTCGAGGTCTTCTAACACTGTCAGAACTTCCTCTACCACCACGAAAGACGCTTTTGCCACCGCGTGCAATATTGCCGCCGCGTGTAAAATTGCCGCCACGTTGTGCGTCTCGTCTACCGGTGCCACGACGACCGCCTGAACCGCCTCGGTTCTTCTTGATCAAATCATCAAGAGAGCAGGAAAGCTTCTGCTCAACATTCATTCTTTGAATTTTATCAAATTTGCTGTGAACAGGTTCTGCCTCTCTGTGAGGTTCTGGGACAGTACCACACTGAACCTCGAAAAATTGCGATGCAATTTTTGGTGATGCAGGATGCTTGAGTGAGGTTAATTGGTGAACAGAGCTCAAATATTGGCGGCAACGCTGCCAATCTTTATTTTATACTCAAATGTTATATTATAGCATATACTTATTTTTTTTGACGCTGTCATTATTGAGCAATGCGGGTTATTGTATGATAGCTAAGGGAGACTTTACTATTTCAAACGCCGGTGATTTTCATTATCTGACTCGCTTTGGTTGCTCAATAGGAGAATGCGAATATCAAGTCCGATTTCGATTAATACCGCCATTTTATTCAATGTCAAGGACTAGTGGTATTGGGACATTTAAAAAATTAATTGCCGAAAGTACTCCCGCCTCAATACATTTAAGATTAATTCTTGATGAGACATGGGAGAGTATACCAATTTATCATAGGCCCACTTGTAGTCATATGAAGTTATCGCGAGTTCACAAAATAGTTTCATTGCCACTCAATGGAAATTGGTCAGGTACAGAAAACATTTTTTTAATTATTTTTGATAAAAAAAGTAGTAATTTTTTTAAATAATAATTATTTTTCATAATGCTATTTTCTTTGAATTGTTATTTTGCATAATAATTATTTTAGATCAAAATTCTCAATGATTATTCTTTTCAATAACTATTTTTTTCAATAATTATTATAATGATTATTTTTGTTATAAAAAATTGCGATATTTAATATTTGTTGATTTTAAAAATCATTTCATTCATTATTATTTTTATTTAGATATAGTACATGGAGGAGTACATCAAGTAATGAGACCGCATATATGGTATTTCTTAGCAGAAGATTGTGGAGGTTTCATTGCAGAAAAGATAGCAGAGATAGTTGGAATACCAAAAAATAAAATTGCACCTTTGACAATTCAGTGGGAGTTTGAAATGCGACAACCTAATAGATCTCATTTTGGTTATGAATTATTCGGAACATTTCCTATCATAGCATTTCATATAATTTGTTATATAATTGTTTTATGTATACTGGGAGTTAATGAAGTTAAAGAAATGAAAAAATCTGGACGACTTCATATAATGATACAAATGTTAAACACAGCAGTACTAACTCAATTATCAAGTTCCCTATTACATTTGACTCATCTTTTTGCTTATTCTTTTAATGGACATGGCGTTTCAATAATTAACATGTTTGCTGAAGGGTTGGCACTTATATCGCAAATTATAATGTCTACAATGTTAATATTAATTGCTTGCGGTTATACATTAAGTATTCAATCAAAATCTACTCATATCATATCCACTGCTGTTCCAGTAGTAATTATTGTGACGACATTGCATGTTGTATTAGTAAGTTTTTTTAGAATTATTATTCAACTTTTTTTTAAATTTATTTTTTTTTTTTAAATTTATTTAATCTTTTTTTTTAAATTTATTTTTTTTTTTTAAATTTATTTAATCTTTTTTTTTAAATTTATTTAATCTTTTTTTTTAAATTTATTTAATCTTTTTTTTTAAATTTATTTAACCTTTTTTTTTTTTTCAGGTAATGTTTGATAGTTATAATGCAGATCCAAGATTTAAATCACATGCAGCTGATGGATTATTAGGTCTAGTTTTAACAATTTTACGTCTGTTACTTTGGGCAGCATTTTTGTTTAATTTCTTTCAAACATCTCAAAATAGTTCAACATCAATAAATAAATTTTTAAAAAACTTCGCAATTGCTGGATCATTGTATTTTTTAGCGTATCCTATAGTTTTTGGTATAACAACAATTTGTCCGCCATATGTGCAACATAAAGTTATAATAAATTGTATATTTATTATGCAATTAATTTCAATGATTTGGCTCTCTTCAATGTTTTTAACTAGAGGAGAATATTTTAAAGTAAGAAATATGTTTATATTATTTTTTTTTGTTAGGTTTCCGAATTTAGTCAAAGTTATTTGCCAGTAAGTTACTCTTTACAAATTTTGATAATAAAACCATTTAATATTAAATATTTTTAATATTTTTTCTATAAGTTTTTATTTAAAAAATGAAAAATTTTTATCGACAAATACAAAATTATAATTCCTTAAGATGGTTTTTAATTTTTTTTTTAATGAATTTTTTAGGGTGGTTATCTCTCAAGTCGAGGTATTCATCGTATTGACTGAATGTGTCAATTTTTTTATGTCCCAAATGAAAAAATTATATATTCAAATTTAATTAAATTTATAATGAAAATCAAATAGCACCCGCTGATTCCAATAATGTTTTCAATTTTCCATTGTCATATGCAGATTGCTTTGAGAAATTAAATTAAAAAAATAATCTTACTGTATCATCTCCACCACCAAAGAATTTATGATTGATAAATACACGAGGTACAGAACGTCCACCAGTTAGAGTTAATAAATAATCTTGAATTTCTTTGATATGTTCGTTATTATCAAGTTCTTCAACTCTCTAAAATCAAAAATTTTCAAAGAAATAGTTAATACCATTTTACTCTTATCTACTCCAGCTTTTTCTAATGCATTTTTTGCTTTTTTACAGAATGGACAAGTACTAAAATTATTAAAAATATTAATTTAAATTACGTTTTAGAGAATACAACAACTGGATGACTTGCTATAGCCTCATCCACAAACTTTTTGGCAACTGTTTCTTTAGACATTTTTTAGTATGTTTGTGGTTTACTATTGACACATGCACTTTTTATTGGGAAAAAAAAAACTAATTAATTTATTTTTCTTTAATTTTGTTTTATTTATTAAATACATAAGTAATATATATAACAATTTAATTTTATATTATTTTATTCAATTTTTTCATTTTTTTTTTGATCATCAATTTTCGACATTCAATTGCCATTTCTTTGGCTTTTTCAAAACCAAGCTTAGAAACAGAAAAAGATTTGATTATTCTTTTCCCGTCACAAATGCTGGCTTTCCATAAATTCCCTTTTCTTTGAAAATTCACTCCTTGAAAATTGGAATTTAAATGTTTATCTGGAATTCGATACTTTACCCTAACGTTTTTTTGTAATATAATATTGGCTCTAAATTCCTCCGCTAATCGTTTAGCTTCGTCAAAATTATAGTGTTTGACAGAGAAATATTTACAATTCCTCTTGCCGCTGGAAAACCATGTGGCTTTCCATGATTTTCTGTTTTTTATATAACACACACCTACGATTTTACTCTTATACAAGTTTGTACTTTCATTATCTGAATTATTTTTCAAATTAATATCTAAAATTTTTTTCAGATTATTTTCTGTATTTTTTTCAACTTCATTATAATTTTCATGATAACCAATTTGACAACGGCTTTTCTTTTTGGAATATTCAAACTCAGAATCATTTTCAGATGATGATGCTTGAAATGAGCTATCAGATGTCTTTATACTTTCTTGTGTATTATTGTCAGTTATATCGGGAGTTATTGATGATTCTTGAGTTCCATTGGAGATAGTTTCTGCATTAGAACTACGGTTCACATAAACTGAACTTTTTTTTGATGAATATTCAGAATCAGAAATGTTTCGTATTTTTTGACAATTATATTTGTCATCTGATAAATCTGAATCATAATAATAAATAGATTTTTTTGAATAATTTTCAACAGCTGCATCAACAATTTTACTTGTTTCATTTATGTTAACTTTTAATTCTAAGAAAATTTTTTTAAAAATTATTATTACCATTTTCAGTCTCAAAAATTAAATTTGTTGTTTCTCTTAAAATTTCAATTATTTTTTTTTTTTTTAAATTATCCTTAAAAATATAAATTAAAAAATAATTTTTACATCTTTTAATTCAGAATTTTTTAAATTTTCATTTAATTTTAAAAATAATGATTTTCTAAAATTTAATTGAAATAAATAATTTTTTACATAATTTCTATTTTTTTTAATTCAATTTCATTTGGTGGATTTAATTGACAAATTAGTTTATAGGTTAATATTCTTGTTGATATTAAATCATTACCTTTCAAAAATTTAAATTTAAAATTTCTTACATTTTAAAGTTTTTAAAATTAAATTTATTTTGAAGAATTTATTTTCCTAAATTTTGAGAATAAAATAAAAATTTATTACAAGATTTGTGTAATTGGAATTTAATCGTCTTTCTTTATTTTCTATAAGCCGTTCTTCAAAATTTTCTAACTAAAAAAAAAAAAATAATTTTTTTTTTAAATACTTACTGGTTCTTCTTGTATCATAGTTTTTATAATATCAATTTTTTTTAAAAAATTCTTGAAAAAAAAATAAAAATTATGAATATAATTACATTATCATTAAAATTTATATATTTATTACAAAGTCTAATTTTAGACATAATTAGGTAATATTTTTTGAAATAATTAAACATCAATCCCTTAAAAAATTAAATAAAAAAAAATCAAACCTTTTTTGAATAAATTGATAATCTTCGTCCCCATTGCTATGATAAATAAATAATTCTCACAAACTTACTCGAAATATATTACTTCCATATACATTTTCTATAATGTCAATAACTCCAGGTTCTCGAGTTAAATATAAGATTTCAAATAATAATGGTTCTAATATACCGTCTTGTTTAAAATAATCTTTTTTGAGATAATTAAATTCATTGTAACTAAATTGTGTCTTGTTTTTTGAATTGCATTTCGACAATTTCAAGAGAATAGGCTCAATTGATTCTATTTCTTTTTCTTCTTTGATATTATAGGCTACGCCACAAAAAGGAACTGATGAAGTCCAAATAATCTGATTAGGTTTCAATCCACGAATTTGAAAAATAGTCGGTATTGGTTCTTCAGGAACCAAACAATTTTCTATATATAAAGAATCAAATAGTTCTTTGAAAGAGAAGGGTGTAGAAACATTGTCATAATCCGACTTTTTTGCATCTGAGAATTCTTTCTGTGAGTCAAGTTTTCTTAAAGTATTGTATATATCAGACTGTATGGCTGGAGCCATTACTTTTATTGTATCTCGTATAGATATACGAACTAATAATAGAAAGGATATTTAAAAAAAAACTCACTCTTGTAGGGATCAATGAAATTAGAAACTTTATGCATACATATAAGAAGATGATTTGTCACATCACAAAATCGTTTTAATGTCTCAACTGAAGAAATTAAACCAGCTTCAATTCTATCTTTTCTATTTTTCAGAGAATGATTTTGCAAAGAATACTTTTGTAAGAAATTATTCTGAAAAGAATTTTGATTGAAAGATATTTCTTCATCTGCTTCTTTCTTTGCAATTTTGCTGAACCAATTATCAGCTGAATCTGTTAAATATTCGATACTTGCATTAAGAAATTCAGAAAAAGAAACAGCAACACTTAACCACGGCTGCACAAATAAAATTGGATCATAACACATAATAAGATCTCTTCTAATAATCTGATTTAATATAGTATATTATTGAGCATACTTTAAATATTGATAATTGTCGGCGGCAATGCAAGAGTGCGTCATTTTTTTCAATAATGTCTTCTTCTTGTAAAGCATGTATTTTATGAGGGGCAACAACTATAGAAGGAAGAAAATGTGACATACGAGTACGTTTTTTGACATTAATCAGAAGGCGCTTCTACTAAGTCTGATAGAATACAAGAATTACATGCCGCTAAGAAAAAATTAAATATAAGCAATTACACATTAGCTTTATTCTTTTTTTCTGCATCAAAAATAAGTTATTGAAAAGCATTCAAAAAATATTAATTTACACTTTATCAAAATCTCTGAAATTATTTTAAGAGTTAAACATAAAATTTAATTACAACGAAAATTTTAAATTATTTTATCAAAATTGAAACAACTTTTTCTAGTCAAGAGAATTTCATAATAAGCAAAAAACATAAATAAATAATAATAATAATAATAATAAATAATAAATAATCAATAATAATAAATAATAAATAATATTAATAATATAATTTTTATATTATTTTATAATTAAAAAAAAAACATGTATTCAAAGAGTAGTAAAAATAACTTTTTTATCTACCGTTAATAATTTTAAATTTAGAATTTTAAATAATATATTTATAATAATAATAAAATTAAGAATTGAAATATTAAAAAATTGAAATTTGTAACAAGAATTATTGAAAATGGAAAATTTATATAAGTAAATGACGTTTAGAAATTTGATATATCTTTTATCATTTAAATAATTATTTTCATATTCGTTTTAGTAATTTTAAGCTCACATATTAATGTTTAATTGTAATAAATATTTACATAATTTCGATTTAAAAAGAATATAAAAAATTTTTTATTTCAACTAATTTTTTGTTATAACATCTATAACCATTTTTTAAAATATAACATATTTTCATGTCACATTACTGAATTTTTCTTTAAAATTTTCTTAAAAGTATATTTTAAATTAAATGTAATTTTAATTTCAATATTATAATTTAATTAAAATTTTGAATTATTATTTTTTAACATTATTTGAAATATAAAATTTAATGATTATTTAAAATAATTTATAATTAAAATCCTGAAGATCTCTGTAAGTTTTAAATTTTGAAAAATTTATAATAAAAAAAAAAAAAATTTTTTTCATTCAACTAGAATTAAAAATCTGAAGTAAATATATTAAGCATTTTTGAATCGGTATTTGATATTTCATCAATTATATTTTTTTGCAAATTTAAATCTGGATATAAAAATGGTCTTATATCTCCTCTACCAGTATCAGTTGAATCAAGCATTATGCCAGGTGTCATTGTTAGCATTTTATGTCGATTAAGTCTATAACGATCTAAAAAACGTTTTGTCTTTGTAGCTAATTCCTTGATATTCTCAGTTTCATGTTTTTTTATCATATTTATAAATAATGAAACTGGGCCACAATTTTCAACTGATCTCAAATATTTGAATTCTCTACAATAAAAAAGAAAATTAAAAAAAATATAATAAAAATCAATAAAAAAAATATCACAAAAATTAAAAAAAATATAACAAAAATTAATAAAAAAAATCACAAAAATTAATAAAAAATATAACAAAAATTAATAAAAAAAATATAACAAAAATTAATAAAAAAAATATAACAAAAATTAAAAAATATATAATAAAAATTAAAAAAATATAATAAAAATTAATAAAAAAATATAATAAAAATTAAAAAAAATATAACAAAAATTAATAAAAAAAATATCACAAAATTAAAAAAAAATATCACAAAAATTAAAAAAAATATAACAAAAATTAATAAAAAAAATATAACAAAAATTAATATAAAAAATATAACAAAAATTAAAAAATATATAATAAAAATTAAAAAATATATATCACAAAAATTAAAAAATATATATCACAAAAATTAAAAAAAATATAACAAAAATTCATAAAAAAAATATCACAAAATTAAAAAAAAATATCACAAAAATTAAAAAAAATATAACAAAAATTAATAAAAAAAATATAACAAAAATTAATAAAGAAAATATAACAAAAATTAAAAAATATATATCACAAAAATTAAAAAATATATATCACAAAAATTAATAAAATATAATAAAAATTAATAAAAAAATATTATAAAAATTAAAAAAAATATAACAAAAATTAATAAAAAAAATCACAAAAATTAATAAAAAGTATAACAAAAATTAATAAAAAAAATATAACAAAAATTAAAAAATATATAATAAAAATTAAAAAATATATAATAAAAATTAAAAAATATATATCACAAAAATCAAAAAAATATAATAAAGATTAATAAAAAAATATAATCAAAATTAAAAAAAATATAATGAAAACTAATAAATATATATCACAAAAATTAAAAAATATATTTTTTCAAAATATTTTTTTTAAGAAATGAAAGGAAATGTTTTAAGAAACTAAAAACAATTTTTTGAAAAATTAAAAAAAGTTTTGAGAATAAAAAAAATTTTTTCAAATATTTGTAATTACCTTATTTCATCATAAGTAATACCCATATCTGTTTCATCTGTTTGACTATCAATTGAAGGTCTCAATTCAGCACTTGGTTTACATTCACGAATATCTAAAAGTGTTGGGTATTTTGAAGAACACCATAATAAGAAATTTAAAATATCTTTTTTACATAATGATGATATAGGATTTATATCAGCTGATGAACAATCGTATTTTGTAAAATATCCAGCTATACATTCATCAGAATTTCCTGTCCCTAAGAGTAAATGTGATTTTAAACTTGAATTTATATAATAAGATAAAACCATTCGGATTCTAGCTTGTATATTCTGAAAAAATTTGAAAAAAAAAGTTTTATTTAAAAAAAAAAAAAAAGTTTAAAGTTTTTTTTTATTATGTTTTCTTAGACCATACCTGTAATGCTATATCTTCAACAATAGTACCTCCTTCGGAAGAAAACTTTGGGACTTTTCCAAATAATTTTTCACCAAAACAAATAAAACTTTCAAATATTGGATTTATATTTAAGTCATAATGTCGTGTTCCAATTTCATTTGCAAGATTCATTGAATTTTTTCTTGTAATAGACGATGAGTTATTAGACCCTAAGTATGCTGTCTTTAAAATTAATTTAGCAATCTCTTTAGGTGATGATGGAAAACAGCTCTCAGTACTTTTTATTCCAGTTAAATTTTCGAAAAATTCAATTGTTTCTGAAAAAATATATTAAAAAAAAAATTATTATAATGCTTACTTGTGTTTCCTTGTGCAATTTGAATGGCAATTTTCTCAGTCAAACATCCAACAATAGCTGCTACACTTGCAGAATCAGCTCCTCCCGATAAGGGTAAGAAATAACCTTTAGCACCCGACCTTTGCAAATATTCCCATAACCAAACACCTGCTGATAATGCTATTTCTTCCATACGACATTTATTCTTGAATTCACATGTTGATATACATCCTTGAATATTACTGCTCTCTATATTACAATTTAATTCTATAAGTTCGAAAGAAGTTCTTGATAAAAATAAATTTTTACTTTTTCTATAATTATCAATTGTCGAAAAATTTATTTCAGCGGTGACGACATAACAATCATCATCATGGAAACTATCTACTCCTTGTATTATTTTTCCATTTAATGCAATGTATGCACCCCCATCAAATAATGATCGACCACCGTCGATTCCTATTATATTTGAATACAGAAATGCACCTCCATATTCTCTAGTAGACACAATTCCACGATCATGCCTTTTTTGAAAATTTTGTAAACTAAAAAATGTTGCTGCCGGATTCGAAATAATTGTAACTCCATTTTCAAATAATTCATTTGTCAAAGATTCATCATTTTCAGATGTTTTCAAAAATGCATTTAATTCTTGTGGTTGATGATAAGAATCTGATGAGATTTTAAATTTATTATTATAATTTATTATTGCTAAACCAAAGGGTACATATGTTTGTTCAGAATTCTTAAAGCCAGCTGGAAGACGATAATTATATAATTGACGATCTAATTTATCCCATTCAGAAAAATATCTATTTTCAATATAGTTTCCTTGACTCCTAATAAAGGTTTTGGGACATATTAATAATATTTTTTTATTAAAACAGAATATTCTACAGGAATATAGATTATTTTTAAAAAAAACTGGCATACCAACATCGAATAAAATATCATTTATTGATTCATCTTCCAAGATATCATTTAATGCGGACCATGAACAATTAATTATACTGCAATCTTTAAAATAATCATCACAACCATATCCAGGTATTTCTAATTCAGGACCAGCACGATAACAACTTCCTTGTAATTTTGACTTTAATATACTATCTTTTATACGTCTAACATTTCCGTCAAAATCTAATGGAATTTGTCTTAATTGACATGACGAAATTCTCAATAACATTTTAAAAATCTTTGGGACAGATTTTATAGGGAAGTCCTACTCCCGTAACATATTATATTTTGAAATTACATGAAAAAAAAAAATCCATAAAAAACATGTTTTAGATAATCAAGAAATTCAAAACGAAAAATTTTTTGATAAAGCCTAATTTTGTAAGTTTTAAATCAGAATAAATAATTAATAAAAAAAAAGCCATTTAGTAATTTAAAATTTTAATTTAAAAAAAAAACATTTTTTCGAACTTTCTTACAGACAATTTATATGAAAAATAATTATGGAAAATTTCTGAAATTAAATAATAAGAAAATTAAATAAAAATAGGATTTCATTAGGTCAGTTAATTTTATTTAAAATGAACTATTTATGGAAAAAAACCATCAATAAAATTTTTCAAAATAAATTTTAAAAATAATTTCAATTTTTTCTTTTAAATCTGATAAACAATTTTAAATATCTAAACCGGCATTTATACATAAGCTTCTAAATATTCCATCTTTCTTTTTCATCAATATTGCGGGTGAATCGAACTCAGCACAATGTCCATTGTCTAGAACAAGAACCTGAGGAATCATAATAATGAACTTTTTTATTTTACCCTATCATAATCCAAAATAGTTCCTAAACGATGGGCTATTGTCATTATTGTACAATTCTTAAACTCAGTTCTTATAGTTTCTTGGATCAAACTATCAGTATATGGATCTACAGCGGAAGTTGCCTCATCAAGCAAAAGTATTCTTGAATGGCGTAATAGAGCTCTTGCAAGACACAGAAGTTGTCGTTGTCCCAGGGATATATTTTTGCCACCTTCCTCAACATGTCCCAAAAGTCCTCCCGTGAATTCAAATTCAACAAATTTT
Source organism: Ichneumoninae sp. B BG-2022a (assembly GCA_030522725.1). Lineage (NCBI taxonomy): Eukaryota > Metazoa > Arthropoda > Insecta > Hymenoptera > Ichneumonidae > Ichneumoninae sp. B BG-2022a. Next base: position 8,151 of record JAPYZD010001003.1, on the reverse strand, counting down.
TTCAAATGTGATCGTTCAAGAGCAGTCCATACATTTTCATCAGACCACTGCGCAAAAGGATCAAGATTAAATCTTAATGATCCTGTAAACAACACTGGATCTTGAGGTATTATTGAAAACCTTGAACGTAAATCGTTTAAACCCAACTCTTTTACATCAATTCCATCAACTACTATACGACCTCCTGCTGGTTCAATCAGACGAAGCAATCCAAGTAACATAGAACTTTTTCCAGCGCCTGTTCTTCCTACAATTCCAATCTGAGCAGCATATCTCATCAAGAGGATTATCATCATACCTTCTCTTGCGGTGCAATACTTAAATCTAGACCATGTAAGACAAGTGGTAAATCAGGTCTGTAACGCAGTTGATAATGTTCAAAGTCAATTTTTCCCTTCTCTGGCCAATTCGGTGGAGGGCTCTTGGCGGGAATGTAAGCAGGAGCTTCAAGAGGAGTATCTACTGAATACTCTTCGACTCGCTCAACAGATACAATATTCGTCTCTCGATCACTAATGAAAAAAAAAACGTAGAATTGACAACACGAAAGAGGGACAACACGGAAATGTGTCAGCATGTAAAATCGATAACAAGAAAAAAGTGACCACACAAAAAAGCGACGGCACAAAGAACCGATTAAACGAAAAAAGGGACAACACAAAAAAGCAACGGCACAAAAAATTGATAACACCAAAATAGACAATATTGAAAAAGGGACAACATGTACCTTGCCATTCGAACCATCCAATTTAGAGCTTGAGTTATACTTAAAGCATAGCTAACTGCAAGTCCGCCTTGACCCGCATTCGTAGTCCCATGTAATCCCCCAAATATCGCAAAGAAAGCTGCAAAAACTATAACACCTGTTCCTATGGTCTCTAAGCGTACAGCTAACCACCTGTTCGAGCTAACAAGCGCATAATAGGCCTTTTGTTGACTGTCAATGCGATTATTATTGGTCTCTCTGAATCTCTCTTGTGCTCTATAAGCTCTGATCGTGGCAACACCCTCTAACGTTTCTCCGAAATGAGCGAATATTGGTGAACGAAGTGTTGAGTCCATTCTCTGAATTTGTCGAGTAGTAGGAATATAGAACCTCTGAATCCCAACATATATAATCAACAACGGGATGCATATAAGAGCAAACCAAGGAGTCGCGAAAATTATCACAGCGAAAGTTGCCACAACAGACAATAAATTCGTAATATAGACACTCAAAGTCGACGGGAGTGTTTGATCAATAGTGTACAAATCTTTTGAGAACCTATTTACTATTCTCCCTAACGGCGTTGATTCAAAGAAACTCATTGGGGCTCTGTGTGACGTAAAAATAATCGGATTATACTTGCCTTAATAATCTAGACAAAAGTCTACTGTGAAAATATCTACTCGCTCTTTGAGCCCCCATAATGATAGTATATGCAGAAAACCCAAATATGCATGCTTGTAATAATCCTAAACTCCCGTAAACTGAAATCCCAGTTGGTACTCCTGGAACCCCATTTTTTTCATTAGTCCAATATGATATCCAAACATTACCACCAACTTGGCAGGCTTGACTTAATACTAATAGAAAAATTATAAGCACTAAAATTGGGAATCCACCAATGCCCTTAAAATATGCAATGTAGACTGCTGAATCGATTTTACCGTGCTCGACAGTTTCTGCTTCAATCAAATTCTTTCTTGGTATTACTCTAAATAATTATCTCAAAATAAAAAACTTACGAGTCATCATCTTTGAACTTTGTTGAATTTTTCAGTGATATAGTTTTCTTTATAGAAATATTTGAGCTTCTGCGAGTAACTGGATCTCCCGACAAACCGATGACAGGTGTTAGAGCTTGATTCAAATCCTCAACACCAGACATTATGAAAGAGGAAGATGATGGCGGTAAAATATCGCAACCAGAAGCATCCTCTCCAAACTCATTATTCGTCTGGTTAGTGGTAGTATTTTTATGGATTTGTTCTTCTAATTGAATTTCACGAGTGAAATTTATATATGACTGATTTTTTTTTAATTCGTCTAAATGGCCGACAGCCAGAGCGGTTGATATCATTTCATTTCCTTCTCCAGATTTACGACCAATAAAAACAATCTGAAGGAATGAAAAAAAGAAAAAAAAAATTTTTTTTTTTTTTTTAAATAACTTTCTCTACCTGATCAACTGATGGCAGAACATCGATTTTATGTGTTGCAAAGATGACTGTTCTGTTGGATTTTCTTAATAAGCCATCTATACAATGAGTAAAAATATGTTGTCCCACATGCGAATCAACAGCGGACAAACAATCATCCAATACAAAAACATCAGCAGGAAGTTCGGAAGATACGTTTTTTCCAGATTGATAAGTTGCTCTTGCTAGAGATATTCGTTGTTTTTGTCCGCCACTCAAATTGACACCTTTTTCCCCAATTTCAGTTAAATGGCCATCAGGTAAAATTTCAAGATCTTCTCTGATGAATATTTTTAGATTAAAAAAAAAGCTTACATTAGTGAACATGCTTTAATCACTTTATTATACCATGTGCTCTGATAAGGACGTCCGAATAATATATTGTCTTTAACAGATGCATTTTGAATCCACGCAGTCTTTCAAAAAATTTATTATTAACAAAATTATCTTACTTGTGATACATAAGCAATTCTGCCTGTAACATTCAATGAACTTTTTTTCAAACCGTCATATGTGTTTTCACACGGTTCAATATCACCAATGATTGAGGATAACAATCCACTTTTTCCAGAACCTGTCTCACCAATAATTGCTGTTATTGTACCAGGACGGCATTTGAAATTTAAATTATCAAGGAATGGCACTTTATGACTCGGCCAACATAATGATAAGTTCTGGAAATTTTAAGAAAATATTCACGTACTTTCGCGATTACTGTAGCTTCTCTTTTGTTAATCATAGATGTTGTTGGAGGAGGAGGACTGGGTTTAACTTCAGATCTTTTAAAAAAATTCTTGAATAAAATATAAATTTAAGTAGTATTATACAATTACCTGCAATCTATAACATGCAACGTAAGCTTCTGTACATTGTGAGATGACATTAGGCAAAACATTAAGAGGAAATCGTAGTATATTAAAAAGCGCTATTGACGTAAAAGCTACAGAAGCTGTTAAATCATTTCCCAAAGCAACATAAGTACCGAATGTCAGTACAGAAACAAGTGTTGGTATTGTTGTCCATAATATACGTTGAGCCATCTGAACATCAAAATCATTCATCATAAATATTACCGCTAATAATTGTACACTCCATAATCCTTTTAATTCAGAATTTCTTATATCAACAACTTTATTTTGAAATGATTCTTCCCATGCGTATAATTTAATAATACGCATACCACCAAAAACTTCATTTGTTGTTTTAATCCTTTCATCTTTTAAAGCCATCAAGTCTGTCTGACGATTTTTGACGATTCGAGCAATTTTAGCTGTTGCTGGAATCGATAAACACATAAGTGCAAGACCCGCAAACATAGAAACTTGTACTTTGAACCACAACAAGATCTAAAAAAAAAGAATTCTTTAAAAAAATTTTTTTGATGTGTTTAAGAAAAAATATTTCTTTTTTTTTTTAACTTTTAAACTCACTAAGCAAACTGTAATCTGATAAGGAGCTGACCAAAGAATATGAAAATAAGGCATAGCTTCTAGAATTCTATCAGCATCTACTGACATAAGATTAACGATTTGTCCCGTTGTTGTTGCTTCTTTAAGAATTTCGAATTTTTTTTTTTTTTTTTCATTTTGAGTAGAAGCCCCTAAAAAAAATTTTTAAAAGAAACATAAAAAATACCAATTGATGGAATACGTAATGCTTTAGAATAAATGTACGCTATAATTGCTGATCTCAATTTAATTCCTAGTTTAAATTGAATATGAAAGTATTGTTGAAGAATGATTGTTTGTAATAAATTAACAAGAAGCATAACAATAATAATTAGTAATCCATAAACAAATAATGTCCCAGAATATGTTCTAACATCATTTTTATTTTGATCATGTAGAGCCCATTTAGAAGTTGATAAGAAATTAACTAATCTATCAAGAATAACAGGACCTGTGAGGATTAATGAATCATAGATGAATTTTAAACTTCCAGAAATTGCAAACTTTTTACGAGCAAAACGCCATAATACTTTAATTAAGCTAGGTTTATCAGGATTTGATTTGATCTCTTGACTCCATAATAATTCTAGATTTTCCATCAAATGCGTTGTTTTTAAATTTGAAGGAAGTGAATAAATATCATCCTCTTCCAGGGGTCGGGAGTAACCAAGACTAATTAATGGTGTTATCCATAAAAAAAGAAGTTGAGAAATCCAACTCGAAGTTACTTCAGATACATCAAGTTGTTGTTGTTGTTGTTGTTGTTGTTTTTCTATTGATTCAAGAGTAGAGCAACAAGTACATCCACATTCTGTTATATTGCGGTTATTATCAGACTGAATTTGTTGTTTGGAATTTTGTGATTTGAGGACTAAATTGAAAAAAAATGATGAATTTTTTTTTAATATTGATTCTTGAAATTTAAAAAACCAATATATTAAGTAGATAATTTCAATTAAAATCACAACCCAAATCAATGTCATAAGAACACTCCAGAAAATAGACCATGGGACATCTTTGATTTTTGATGCTTCAATCCAGCTTGGTATTATATCAATGCCAATAATAACACTCAAATGCAAAAAATAAATGAGATTATAGAAAATCAAATGTATTAGAAATTTTTTATGTTTTTTATTTTTCTAAAGAAGAAAAAAAAAAAATAAAAAAACTTACTGATGATAAATTTATTTTAAAATTATAAAACATAATAATTCCTATAAGTCCTTGCATAAAAAGGCATATAGCAACACTCCACGGTGCTGCTAATTTTGTCAATATTCTCAGAATCTCATCATCTTCTTGTTTATTAGGATAAGTGTTTTGTGGAATTGAACTTATCAATATATTTAAAATAAAAGCTGTTGTTCCAATAAGTGTGGATGCTATCATATAAGGCTTTATAGCCTGTCTATTTATTTTTTCTAGTATTATCCAAACTTTTTTTGGACAATCAAAATTCTCTAAACATTTCAAACATAAATTTTTTTTTTTTTTTGAAGTAATTTTTTTTTCAATAACTTTTTTCTTAACAATTTTTTCTTCGAAACGTTTTTGAGAGATTTCATCAGGAATAACATGTTGTATGTTAACATAATCTGAATCTTCAGTTTTTTTTTGGTGGCTGCTTTTAATCTGTCGTAAAAATAATCTAATAATTGTGTAAAAAATTCTAAAAATTTTTAAAGCTTTTGATTTATAATAATCCCAAAAAGATTTTTTATAAATTCCAATATTGATTAAATACCATGATAATATATATAGCAAAAATAAACTTGTAATACCAATATAATTTATACAAAAAAAAGGCCAATTGCTATTATTAATAAAACCAGAATAACAAATTGATGAATCATCAAAAAAAGGCTCCCACATAAGGGATCAGTTTCTCTTGACTACTTTTTTCCTGGAATGCTATGAGTATTTTTAAACTAAACTTTTTGAATAATTAAATCATTTATAAAATTTATCATCATTAATTTTTATAAAAAAGTTTAAGTTAATCAAAAAAAAAAAAAAAAATAGTTCATTAAAAAAAATCATGGCTAATGATTTTGATACAACAGCATTTGAAAATTTTGAAATTTCACCCATTAAAAATAAAAATGAATATAATAAAAATGATTATATTAAAAATCAAAATAATGAAATTGAATTTATAAATAAACAAGAAGATATATATTATAATAAAACAGCAACAGTATTTGTAATTGATTGTACACAAGATTCAAAATTAAATTTACCTGAAAGACTTTTTCATACTGAAATAAAAAAAGAAAAAAATACTTTAGTAACTCATATAGGAGGGTTCCAAAAAAAAGAATGTTGTATTTGGCAGGTTAAATTATATTTATTTTACTTATTTTTTCAGGAAATGTTTATTTCTATAAGTGAATATATGAAATCAAAAATTATTGCATCATCAAATTCTGATAAAGTTGGTGTTGTTTTATTCGGAGTTTTTAAAAAAGAGGTTACTACAACATTTCCAGGTATCAATACTTCAAATTTTATTCTTAAATTTTTTTCTGAATAAATAAGATTAAAGAAAAAATAATTTATTTGATATAATAATTTAAATTTAATTATTTTCTTTTTTTTTTCCAGGAATTGAATTACTTATTGATTTAGATTCAATAAGTGCAAAATCAATAAAAATTGTTGAAGCAGCTTCTCAGCTTAATATTTTAGAATTTTCAAAACTTTATCAAGTTGATGAAGAGCCACAGCCAAAACTTTCTGAACTTTTTTGGTTTTTACATCAAGTAATATCAAATAAAAAAAAAAAAAATTTTTTTTTACAGCTATTTAGTAAAAAAACAAATAAAAGACAATCAATAAACGCTTCTTATTTTTTAACTGCAATTGATAATCCTGATTTAAATAAATTAGAAAAAGAAGTTACTATACAAAGGTTTTTTTTTTTTTTTTTTTAAATTTCAGATGTAAAGATTTACAACAAGATATATCTGAATTTGAATGTATTGCAATTCAATTAGATTGTAAGTTTATTATTTATTTGATTTTAAAAAAAGATAATATAAAATTTGATTATACTAAATTTTTTATTAAATTATTGCCAATTAATGCTGAAGGAATGTCATCAGAAGATTTAATTAATTCTTCTGTTACACTTAATTCATTAAGAAATTATATTAAGTAAATTTTTTTAAAATTTTTTAAAAAATTTATTTAAAAAAAATTTATTTTTTTTTGAAAATTATTTTTTGAAAAAATATATTTTTTTTTTAAAAAAGGTGTTTTTTTCTTTTTAGAAGAAAAGAAATACCTCAAAGAGTTTATTGTCAATTACCTTTTGAATTATGGGAAGGATTTGAAATTGGATTAAATCTATATATTAATTTGATGGAGGTAAAAAGGATTCAATTAATGTAATTAAATCAGCAAAATATTCGAGCTCCATGTTTTATAGATGCAGAAACAAATAAACCTCTTCGTGTTCAAACTAATCGGTAACTTTCAAAAAAAAAAAAAAATCAAATTTTTTATTATAAATTTTTTTTTTAAAATATATTTTAGAATTTGCTCAAAAACTGGAGATTTATTAACTGATGAATTTATAAAAAAATATTATTTATTTGGATCAAAAAAAATACATTTTAATGATAAAGATCAAATTACATTATTACATGTAAATTTTTTTTTTCTTATAATTATATTTTTAAAGTCAATAAATGGATCTTCAAAAGCACATATTAAATTACTGGGATTTAAATCAATAAAAAAATTAAAAAGACATCACATTTTGAGACATCCATTTTTTGCATATCCTAATGACTCAAATTCACCAAATGGTGTTTCTGGTTCTACTGAAGTAGTAGTTGCTCTAATAAATAATATGAAAAAAAAAAATGTTGTAAGAAATTAATTTCAAATTTTAAGTTTGCTTTATGTCACTTTTTATCACGTTCAAATTATATGCCTCGTTTATGTGCTTTACTACCTCAAGTAAGTTATTTTTTTTAAATTTTTTTTTATTATTTTTATAATTTATTTGGATTTTTTTTCTTTTAGTTTGAAGAAATAGATGATGAATCTGGTGATCAAATTACACCTCCTGGATTTCATTTATTGATATTACCCTTTGCTGAAGATTTAAGAAATATTATTGAACTTGATACAAAATCAAAAAATAATAATGGTTTGATTAATTTTAAATAATCATAATCAGATAAAAGATTAGAACTCGTAACTAAGATGATCAAACGTAAGATTTCTGATAATAATTATATATATTTAAGAATTGGAACTTGCTGATTTTCATCCAAGAGATATTTCTAATCCAGCAATACAATATCATTATTCTGGACTTGAGGTAAAATTAATTTTAAAAAAATTAAAAAAAGGCGTTCGCTCTTTGTTTACAAGAACCACAAAAAATACGAGATTTGACTATTGAAGATCCTATTGGTGTTGATAAAATTGAATTTTTAGCTTCACTATGGCATAAAGAGTAAGTCGAATATATTATACTTTAATTGAAACATAATTTAATTTAATC